>LPNX010792004.1:62918-131775 GCA_001517045.1 Pseudotsuga menziesii | reverse complement strand
TTTGGCTTAATCTCCTCATTGAGTTTTGGATCGCCCTCTTGCTTGGGCATTATAGGCTTAGTCTTATGGTTTTTCCCTTGGTCACCATGGTTTTTGTTTTTCCCCTCCCCTTTTTCCCCCTTCTCCCTTCGCTCCATGCTCTCCTGTGCCATTTCGCCCCCCCTTCCCCTTGTCCTTTGTCGGCTTCATGCATTTAACACTCAGCACTATCCTCCCCGCCGCGTGGCCTCTTCCTCGATCCTCCCTCCATCCGGTCGATTCAGTCTTAATGGCCTTAAGGCCCTGGGTAATTGACATTTATCCCTCGCACGTTTAGCGTCCCGCTTATCTTTGTCCTCCATCTCTCTGTGATTCCAGAATGCCGCTCCAGAACACCTCCTCTGCTAGCCCTGGCCTCTATGAAATTCAGCAATTTCTATGGCCGGTAGTCTTGGGCGTCAGTGAAGGGTGGCTCCAGGGCCTCCCATGGCAGGTCCTCCCCCTCTCGCGCTCGGTGGTGAAAGAGTGGCTTGTTCTCGTAGCCCTCTCCACCTGTGCAGGAATAACCCACCCAGTGTCTCGGGCTGCAGCTCATAGCGTTCCAGGGAGTAATTGGGTCTCGGACTCTGGTCAGGGCTGGCTGGAAGGTGCCGTGGGCACACTGGACATTCAACAGCAAGGTAAAGCCTCTTTGTTTCAAGAAATCGTGGTGCTCCGTTCTCTTTTCAAGCATCCCTCGGTGGCTCTTCAAGGCAGAGTTCCTGGCAATTCAGCCAGCTTCCTCAATATCTTTGCTCGTTTGAACATCTCGACAGAAGATACCAGAATGGCGCAGGGTGGAGAATGGGCGGACATTAAGAAGAATTTACGTAGACTCTACAAACTGCTGGCTATCAATGTCGTGGACACCAAAGAAATAAGCATGGAGGTAAAGAAAATGGCTGACACTGTAAGCTATACTTCTCATCAAATAAGCAATCATGATGCTCGTATAGATGACAATGAGAGCAGTCTTCGGGAAATCCATGGGACAATGGACAGGATACAAGAAGATCTCTAGCGTTTCATAGAAATGAACTAGGCCAGCAGAGTCAATGGTGAAGTTGCAGAAGCTGTTCTTCCTATGGAGGAGGAATCTGTCGTCCAGCCTAGAAACAATAGAGGCATTCAGTAATCTATTCCCTTTTGCTATGTCTAAATGTTTTTTTGTCTCCTGTTGTGTAAGCAGTTTGTAAGGGTATACCCCTCTAGCATTTTCAGAAGTTTTGAGCAGTATGTATGCAGGGTTTTTTGGACAGTTCCATGGTTAGCTTTTCTATGCAGCAATTTTGTTGTACATAAACTGTCGAAGCTTTCTATCTTGTATTGAATGGCCGTGCACAGCCCCCTTTTATATATACCTCTTTCTAGTTTCTGTTAAAAAAAAAAACAATACATCTAAAAGTTATTTCAAGTGTGAAATTCGTCCAAACACACTCAAAGAGAGGATGTGTCAAATATGCTACATAAAATCACAATATTCAGCTAGCAAATTGGAGATTCAAGAAGGAAATTGTCACCTATCGACATTGATACTTTTTATTGAAGATCTTCCTTTACAATTTCAATCATTGCAACTTAGACTCACCCTAAATTAAATCATCTATGTCATTTTGAGTTTATATGCCAAGTTGTTTAGAACAACATATATGACTATTATGCACCGATATCATCATTATGTTCTTTGATACTCATGTTCTTATTCATCTTCTTTTTCTTGTTTGGATTTGACAATGGTTACATTTGAATATTTGCCCCAACTACCATTTCTTCTATATATTTTTCTGCTTCAACTACTGCAACAACAAGCTCATCCACTTCATTGTTTCCCTAATTGAAGATAGCATTAAGGATGTTGTCCTTTTCATCAACCTCTTCTTCAAATACATGTTTTACTATAGCGTTAAGGGTATTCTTCCTATCTTCACTTTCTCCATTAAATATTACCCAGTTTTCCGTAACAATATGGTATCTTCCTTTTCAATTGTAGTATCAATATTGTTACATAAATCCACCGCTTTCATGGCCATGTCCTATGAGGATTCTCCATTCTCATGTTTTTCTTATTTTTTCTATTCTAGCTTCCATTTAGATATTTTAATATATTTGTTTTCATGACTGGTAAGAGCATTCTCTGTCGCATATTGCAACCCAAACTTCATATTTCTTATACACTCACAGGAATTATTCCCAAATTTGTTGCACCTAAAGCATCCAATGACATAATTCAAAGGGCCAAAAGAGTTGTAATTTATGTCAACAACTTTATGAAGATTTCTGAATTCATTGTTCACATAATAATCTTTGGAGGATTTATAGGTACTTCTATTTCTCCTATAATCATCTCTTTCAGAAGCTCTACAATTTACTGCTTTGTGCCCAAAATTATTACAAGAAAAATAGTAACCTAGAAATAGATTTTGAAACCTAGAGGTGAAGAGTCTTCTTGATGGCACAAATTCTTTTTTCTTGTTGTTCTTATGGAGGAAGTCATATTTTTGCTTTTCATCATCCCTTTTGTTTCTTTTGTCTTCATTATTTATGGATATTTTGAGGGAAGTTGCATAGTTCTTTGATTCTTCCAACATTAATGAACTTGAGCCTTTGTTTTCTTATCATAGTCGAGTCCAGTATTGTCAAATGGTGTTCTTTGATTGTTAAGAATATCATCTAGTACTTCTATATTTTTTCCAAACTGTAGCCGATGGTTCAATTGAGTAGTCATTTTATGTAGCTCCTTTATCAGAGAAACAATTTTAGCTTCCAACCTTTCACACTTTTCTTCCTTATATCTTAATCGTGTTCTTGAAACCTCTTCAAAATATTTTTCTTCTTCAAACTTAATTTTTAACTCAATAGCAACTTTTTCTAATGCTTCATTGTTGTATGATTTATTTTCTTTAGAGTTTTTATATTCCTCTTTGTACCTTTGTAATTGCTCTTTTAGTATCGGATTCATTTGCTCATCTTTCCTTAAAGCACTAATAAGTTCTCCTTCAAGATCTACTTCCCATTTTAGTTCAGATATCTCTCCATCATCAACAAATTTATTTTGAGTATTTAAATCCATGAAAATAACTCATTCTGTTTCATTATCAATGTCCTCATCTTCATCAGATGAGCTACTATCTTCTTTTGGAGTAGAAACTTTTCTTTTGCTTGTAGAATCCTTTCTTATTTTCAGCTTTGTTATTTTTATAATTATTTTCTCCCTTTTTGTTGTTGTGGTCCTCTTCATCATCACTCACCTCACTTTTTACATAGGTACACGTTGAAGCATAATATCCTATTCTACCACAATGAAAGCATTTAAATGGAAACTTACCTCTAAATTTTTTAGTTCCCTTTTTTAGTCTCTTAACAAAGTTTGCTTCTTCTTCATCGTCTGAATCATCAGATGAACATTTAGTTGATGTGTTCGTGTTGTCCATTATAATCTTTGAATCTTTGGAGGTTGTTTCCCTTCTTGATGGTTTCACATCTTCTCTTCACATTTCATATGTTATAAATATTCCATGCAGCTCATCCATTCTTAGTTTGTCCAACTCCCGTATTTCCTCCAATGCAAAAACCTTAGCATTAAATCCTGATGGAAGTGTTCTTAGCACTTTTTGAACAATTATAGGCTCTTCAATATTTTGACCAAACCTCTGATAGTACAAACAATTTCATCTACTATAAGAAAGTAGGTTGCAATGTCCTCTTCTTCTTTCATCTTCAAGCTTCCAAATCGTCCTCTTTGTGTTTGAAGTTTTCCCTACTTGACTTTGTCATATCCCTCATAAATTTTCTAAATTTTATCCCATATTTCCTTTGCTAATTTAAAATGCATTACTTTGACGAGCTCTCTTTCTAATAGACCACTCAAAATAGCATTAATAGCTTTGGCATTGTTATTATAAGGCTTCTTCCCACCAGTATCAGTTGGTTGAGTTGTAGGGGCTATTTAACTAGAGACAATTGAGTGCCAAACATCAAATCCCAGTGACATCATATAGGCTAGCATGCTTATGCTCTAGAAGGAATAGTTATTTCCATTAAATAGTGGTGCTCCATTCTTGGAGAAATTTTCTTGTTTGTGCATGTCTACTATAGATATATTCCTTCTAGTAGTCAATTGTTTGAAGGAACCTGCTCTGATACAATTTGTTGGAATATTCACCAAAACTCAGAGGGGGATGAATCAATATTGAATAGATTTAACCAATAACTATTCTTTTTCAACTTTAAACAAAGGGGGTTGTTTTGTCAGCCCCAGGTTTGTTTCTCTTGCAACCTGCTGCCATATGGCATACATAGAAGACACAGACATTTTGGATTATACGGTTGACCCGTGGCAGGATGAGCCTGTCTTCATCACCCCGCTCAGCCCAAAAATATTTTTTTTCTCTACCATGTTTCTACAGCTACTGGACCCGTCACCAGTTAGAAGCTCCTCCATGGCTGCAAAGACTGTGGATGACAGGGCAGAATGTGAGCCCTTGTTTTCCCATCGGCCCCAGACGCATCACTTTTTCCATCACCGCTAGTGGCTTTCTCTTTGGAGCCAGATTTAGAGAGCCTCTACACTTCTTTCTTCCCCTCTCTGGCAGTTGTGGTAACTGGTGATGCAATCTTCGAACCAGGATCGTCATCGTTTTTTCCTCCAGCGAACGCGACCAACAGTGAAGCACCCTTCTCATTAGACCCTGCCTCCTTTCTTCTTGAGCAGACTCTTCCAAGTCTTTGGGATCTACTGGAAGAGGGGTGGCCTGAAACCTTTCCCACGCACTTAGATCAGCTACCTACAGAGATGTCACTCCTGGTAGAAGACCTCAATATAGAAGGTTTAATCACCTCCACCTTGCAGCTGATTGACAATCCTAAAACCCTACTGGGGTCAGGTTCAGACACTAGCCTCAGTAATTTGACAGAGGGTTCCTTGGAAGAATATTCTAGGGAAAAAAGGAACCCTAAGCACAAGAAGAAAAACAAATACCTGGCCCTAGGAGGAGGAACCCTAAACCTAATCTGCGAAGTCAAAATTTCTATTGAAGAAGCAGGAGATATGGCAAAACTAGTTCTTGTGGGGAAGACCAAGGCAAGACACCCTAATCAAGAATAAATGGAGGTATGGGTGCGAAAAAACTGGATGGGACTGATTCAGGCTGAACTAGAGGTTGATGCTCTGTTAAAATGATGGTGTAGTTTTACCTTCAATAAAAAAGAGGAGGCAAAGAAAATTCTAAACCAAAATAGGTTCTTTGTTTCGTTTCCCATTATGCTCAAAAAATGGACACCCTTTTCCGATGTTGATAGTGAAAGGATCGATAAAATCTAGGTCTAGGTATGTTTGTCAGGCCTCCCAGTGGAATTTTGGAACCCAACTTCATAGACATATCTTGGCAATGCCATTGGGGTTTTTCTAGAAGTAGATTTATCCTTTTTAAAAACACACAAGAAGTCTATGGCAAGAATTTTGGTTTCAATGAACATACGAAAAAAGCTCAGGAAGTAAATAAACCTAATCTATGGCTCCACAACTCGTCAACAAATATTCGACTATGAGGGTTTTCCTTTGAGGTGCCATCGCCATCATAAGGTAGGGCACCTAACGAAGAATTTCCACCTAAACCCTCCACTAGTCTTCATGTGGAAGAGGAGGCTCTCCAAGGAGGAAGAGCTACAGGTTACAGGGATGGTAGAAGATGGTTCAGCTCAACCCTCGAACCTTCCAGAAGAATAGGCAGCGCCCATTCCAGAAGGTGGTTTAGAATTTCCTCCTCATCTCGGGAATGTCTCTTGTTCTTTCTTTAAAAGAGCAGTTAAATGAAACGAATTTAAATGATTCTGCATTGTCACAGTATTTTATCTCCAACCTGGAAAACCCTCCTACCCTATAGGAGAAACCCTTCCCATCACCCTCACAAGATATTCCCTTCCCACCTCCCTCATAGGAGAAACCCTCCCCTCCTCTGTTGAACCCCCCCCCCCTCCATAACCACCTTACCTCCTACTCAGATTGGGCCTACACTCCCTCTCATCACCTCCTCTCCTATCATATTCCACCTCAGATCAAGGTACATCCCTACACGAGCCAACCCTCTACCACCCCTCCTTGGACTGGGCTCAAACCGTATCCTTCCAGTAAGAGGAAAGGGATGGTGCCCAAGCGAATGGCAAGAAAAAAACTATTTTTGGGGCACTTAGAGTAGTGCAGGCCCCTGAAGGGGTTCCCAAATGAAACTCCTTTCCCCTAATTGCAGGGTTCTAGCAAGTACCCATAAAAAAATTTCCCTAAAGAGGATGATACATGTCCAAAACTCAAATGTCATCCTCCTGTAGGAAACCTTAGGTTCAGAAGCTGAGGTTTCATCTTTGTTGTCTTCTATAACAAACAATTTTTCATTCTTTGCCTAGAGTGCAAGAGGGCTCTCAGGCAATCTGGAAATAGGCTGGAATCCCTCCACCCTACGTTGTAAAAACTCATGGGGATCCTTCTTCAACATGGGGATCGAACTTTTATGGGCAGAAGCAAATTTACATCTAAACATCCTAAACATCTATGGGCCTTGCAACAACAGAATGGCCTTCTGGGAATCGGTGCAAGCCTCCTAGTTCCTAAGAAGAGAAAATGTGGTGATAGGTGAAGCCCTAAACTTCACCCTTGGAGTCCATGAGATATGGAGGCCAAAATCAAGAATAGACCCTCTGGCCACTTTATTTAACAATCTCCCTCATAATCTTAAGATGGTGGACCTGGATCCACCAAATATCAAGCCAACATGGACAAATAGAAGATCTAGGGAGGATCGAATTGCAAAAAGGCTAGACAAATTTATCCTGGGAGAAAGCTTGATTGAAATGGATCTGATGTTTAAATAATGGGTAGACTCAAGAGCTGACTCAGATCATTTGCCCATCTGTTTGGAAATTATGAGAAACCCTAAAGAGCGAGCCAACCCTTTCAAATTTTGTGCAACTTGGCTAAAAAACAAGGAAGTCCTCAAGCTCATTCACACAAACTGGATCCCCTATGTGGCAGATGCTGGATCACATGCTCCCAGTCACTTTTCTCATAGCCTTGCTTGGATCAAATGCCTATTGAAGGAGTGGGCCAAAAATAAATAAAAAATAGGATGATCAAGCTCTTATTATGATTGAGGCAGAACTGGAAGAAATCCACAACTCTGAAGGGGGGGGATTCCTCACATAGTGAGATAAGGAAAGGTTGGTCTCCCTTGAATCCAGTAGAAGAAAGATCTTGGAGGAAAGAGAGGAAATTTGGAAGCTAAATAGCAGATCCATTTGGATGACTTATGGAGATGATAACACTACATTTTTCCAGGCCTTTTCCAAAGGAAGGAAACAACAGAATACAATCTGAGAATTAAGAAACTCAAACAATGAACAAGTCTCCACGTTTGAAGGAATGGAAGAGATTGGAAAAGTATATTTTGAAAACTTATTCAAAGAAGACCAACAAGATACAATTGCAGAAGTTATCCAAACCTCACTCTTCTTTCTTGTAAGGATATCAGAAGAGGACAATGCAGACTTGATGGAAGAGGTATCGGAAGAGGAACTGAAAACCATCATGCACATCTTCCAGAATGACAAAATCCTAAGCCCGGATGGTTGGACCATTGAATTCTTTTGGGAAGCCTATAATACAATTATCCCTAACCTTCTTCATCTGTTTGAGGAATCTCGGGTAAATGGGATGTTCACCCTCCCCTCAAGACAACCTTTCTGGATCTTATACCCAAAAAAGACAATTTGGTCAACCTAGAAGATTCTAGGCCTATCTCCCTTTGCAATATCACTTACAAAGTGATTGCTCAATGGCTAAAGAAGGTTCTCTCAAAAATAATCTCACATGAGCAGTTTGGTTTCCTAAAAAACAGGCAAATCCATGAAGCAATTGGAGTGGCTCAGGAAGGGATGCACAATATAAAAAATAGAAAATTAAAAGGAGCAATTCTTAAGATTGATCTCTCTAAATCTTTTGATAGAGTAAGCTGGATCTACCTGAGACTCCTTATTACTCACCTAGGAATCAACTACTCCATTTTAAAATGGATTTTTGCTTACATCTCTACTGCATCTTTTACAATTCTCATCAATGGCTCAGCTTCGCCTTTTTTCCTTTCAGAGAGGGGCCTCAAACAAGGCTTCCCTCTCTCCCCTCTTTTATTCTTATTGGTAGGAGAAGGTCTTAGCAGAGCCATATTGGATGCAAAGAGAAGAGGTAAGCTTGAAGGGATCAAAATAGCCATAAACCTTAATATCACTCATCTCATGTTTGTAGATGATATACTCCTCTTCTGCAATGGCACAATCTGAGAAGGTGAAAAACCCACAACAATCCTATAGACCTTCTGCAAAGCCACATGGATGATCTTAAGTGAGTATAAATCCACTATCGCCACCTTCAATCTGGATGAAGACACGGTAAAGAGACTTCTGGTCCTCTTCCCGTTCATTGTCACCCATCTAGATGATGGACTGAAATACCTGGGCTTTAGGCTAAAACTGAATTGCTATAAGAAAGAAGAGTGGCATTGGTTGCTGGAAAAATTAGAATGAAGGGTAAATATTTGGTGCAATGGATGGATTTCGAGAGCAGGAAGGTTAGTTATGGTAAAATATGTCCTTGAAGCCATTCCTGTTTATTGGATGTCTTTAGCATGGATCCAAAAGTCCATCTTGGAAAAATCTTGTAAAATCTGCTCAAAATTTCTTTTATCTAGGAAAGAAGGAACAAAAAGAACTTCCATGGGTAAAATGGGACCAAATTTCTAGACCCAAATCGTTGGGAGGATGGGGACTAAAAAACACTGCACTATTTGCTAAAGCTCTGGTAGCTAAAGCAGGTTGGAGGCTTATCACAATGAAAAGCCTTTGGACGGAGGTGGTATATCACAAATACATCAGTCCAGTAACCCTATGGGACTAGATCAGAAACTCAATCTTCATCTCTCCGATGTCCAGCTCAATCATTTCGAAGGCAGCCTGCAATGCCTTCTCACTCATTCATGGTGGACTTTCATGGAAGGTGGGAAATGGGACAAGTGTCACAATAGGAGCTTATCCCTGGCCTAGTAGTCAACTCAACCACCTTCTTCCTATACATCTCATCAAGTTCCTTCAGCAAAAGGGCCTCTTCCACATTAATCATATCGTTGACCCTGCTTCTACCAACTTATGGAAACAAGGGTGGCTAGGCTATAGGGAACTTGAGATCCTTACCCAGTGGACTCAAACTTGGAATAGGTTCATTTCAGCACTCTGGCATTCCCACATCAGACTCACAGACAAAGAAGATGAATTGGTTTGGGAACATGTTGCTCATGGAAGCTACACCCTAAAAACTGGGTACCGACAGCTTTCTCTTGCCACTTTCCAAATTGAACCGAAATGGTGGCAACAAGGACTTTGGAAACTCAAATGCTTACTGAAGGAAAAAGTGCTCATGTGGTGCACCCTTGACAACAAAACTCCAACATGGGACATAATGAAGAAAATATCTCTAGAAGGACTGAGTTGGTGCACCCTCTGCAAAAATAAGGAGGAATCTACCAATCATCTCTTCCTCAATTTCACCTTTACATCCCAGGTTTGGTTACATTCCCAAGCTATGCTAAACCAAATATTCAACTCGATTGGTCAATCCCTTGAAGATGCATGGAAAACATGGTCCACATCTCCTCAGCTAGCCCATCTAAAAGCTCTCCCCCTAGTTCACACAAGGGCGGTCTGGATAGCATGAAACAAGGCAATTTTCCAAGACAAAGCATCTTCACCGGAAGCAATAGAAAAACAAGGGCTTGACATCCTCAGGCTTACTTTCCTCAATCAAAGGATGCTCCAACTGTAAGAATAGTCATAGAGGAACAGATAGACCCACCTATGCCTTGGGCTTTTTTAATGGAGCCTCACAAAATCATACATGTGGGGGTGGTGCCACTCTTTTATTAAACCAAAACCACCACTTTCATATCCAAATGGGTCTTGGATCAAGCACAAATAACTATGCAGAGCTCATGGCTCTGAAACTCCTTCTCGACTTCACCCTAGAAAAAGGTTGGAGAAAACTTCTGATTTTTGGAGATTCACTTATAATTATCAATTGGGTAAAGAAAATTCAAATTTCAGCAATGTAGAAATCTTGCTCTCACTTCACTTTATGAAGAGGTAAACAAACTCTGGATAAATTTTGATTACATTTTATGCTACCATGTTTACAGGGAAGGAACTCATATGCGTACTGCCTCTCGAAGGAAGGGGTTACGATGGAACACGGAACATGGAAGAGGAAGTGTATGAGTTCTTTCATAGACCATTCATAGAAGCACTTCCTACAGAAAACATCACTTGAACAATCTGAATTCTTCATTTTTTTGCAATCTACCAGCAAGTCACAATCACAAGCAGTTTTCTGTCACACACTCATCTCTTTGTTAAGCTCAAGGGGAGCTATATCCTTGACATATTTTCAGCTCAGTAACTGAACAATTAAAGGATTTAGGCTTATGGTCTGAAGTTTTTGGAGACATTTTATGATTTTGTTTTCGGATGTTAACAGCGGTATGCAAAGCATACAAACTATGTAAAGACTCTTTGAATTTAAGATAAATACAAGATTTTTTTCTTTGGGAAAAAAACACCTCATAATAAAACATATCAACAAAAATTAACACCAACGAATAATACACCAATTTTTAAAGTGGAAACCCAATAAGGGATAAAACCATGGAAAGTATTTCTAATATTGAACAAGAATACATTATTTATAGGATTCGACCTACGAGGGACACTAATCCCCTATTTACAAGCACCAAATGGAAGGAAGCACCAACTCCCTATATTCTCTAGTACTAACTGGAAGGAAGATCCAAATACCTAGATTCTACAACACCAATTGGAAGAAAGCACCAAGTCCCTAAATTCTCTAGCACCAACCCCCCGATTTCCCAACACCAACTCCCTAGATTCTCTAGTACTAACTAGAAGGAAGCTCCAAATCCCTATATTCTCCTACACCAATTGGAAGGAAGCACCAACTCCCTGCCTTGCACTGCCCTAACACCCTAATCTGTACTTCCAATAATTGTTTCCTTCCTGTAACTCGTCATTTCAAGTACTACTTCCTATAATAACACTTCCATAACTTTCTGTAGCAACTGCACTTCATGTAATAATGCTTTATTGTATTTTCAACAGTTCCTGTAACCACTTGTTTCTATAGCTTGCTTTAGTTCTATTCCTATAGTGTTCATTCTATGATTATTGACAAGCTTTTCTACATAGATAATCATATTCCACAATTTTATGCAAACATCATGGTCAAACTAAAGTTTCCTTCTATAGTTCACAAGATCCTGCTCATTTGTCTCATTTCTACTCAAGTACCCTCAGATATCTGCAATTTCATTTCAAAAATTAGCTTGTCTCTTTATACCTACAATTTTCAATATGGCATCTTTTTGTTTCACACACACTCTAGTCTATCTCAGTATCATAACAACATTGTTCAAAAATTTTGCAATTCCATATTTGTAGAGATTTCAATTATGAATCTTAATAACCTATATTCCATGCTCAGAACTTCATTACCCACCACA
This sequence comes from Pseudotsuga menziesii, assembly GCA_001517045.1. NCBI lineage: Eukaryota > Viridiplantae > Streptophyta > Pinopsida > Pinales > Pinaceae > Pseudotsuga > Pseudotsuga menziesii. Next base: position 120,151 of record LPNX010792004.1, on the reverse strand, counting down.
TCATAACTTATATACAATTGACTGTCTGAACATAACTTCCACTCAGCCTGACAATTTTACATTACAATCTTCCCAGATACATACCTATATTTTTAGCTTACATATCTCTTTTCATTGAACTTCATGATTTTTCCCTAATTATTAATTCAGCAAACTCTTCATCATATCTCAGAGCACTACCATGTTCACTTGAAATTCCTTTTTTCACAAATGCATTGAAGACTTGCGTATGCATATATACTAGTTTATGCGAAGGTGGAGGATTGGCAGCTATCATTTGTTGTTGATATCGATTAGGAAAGGGATGTGTCAACACAATGGGATTTGGGGTGGAGTCTTTATCAGTAATAAATTCATTGACTTCCTTAATGTGAGGACAGAAATAAGTCATATGGCCACCCCCCACAAATATTGCATGGGAACTTAGGTTTCCTTTACTTTTTATTTCCCCCAGCATTAAGGGGTGGTGATTCCTGTGTTCCAGATCATTAGAAGGGTATTTAGCTTTGTATTTCTTCTTTTTACCTCCAAATTATTGATATTTTTGTGGTTGATATTGTACAATATTTAACTCAAATATTTGAGTTGGAATAATGGGTGGCTTGGTAATAGACGAGGTTGAAGTGAGTGGGTTGGAAACAACAAGATGATTAAGTTTCCCACTTAACTAGTTTACTGAAGTAGAGATTGAACCAACCACTCCATCGGCATGTGATTCAGGTGTGGTTCGTGACGGATCAGCTGGCAGTCTAGGAGCATGTGGGATGATGTCATATAATGTTCCTAACTATGAATATATCAAATCCAAGTGTTGGGAATGATGTATCGCTTGCTCTTAAGTTACGGCCCTAGCCATAGCAACATCATGAGAAATGGGAGGTAATAGTGACTTCGTGAACCAATCTTCTAACAATTGTTCAGAAATGGAGCCCTTTACAAACCTCCACCATTGCCTCCATTTGTGAATGTGGTAAGAAATATGGGTGGCGATGTTTTGACATAATGAACACAAAAAATATATTCCTATCTCATAGTGCATAGGTAGTTTGAAATTTGTTACAAAATACATCACTAGTGTATTGGAACTCGTGTAGCGACCACTCGGCAATTCAATGTACCATTTTGAGGCACTCCCAATTAGAGTGCAACGGAAAAGAGGTAATTTGGTATTGTCATCCAACATAGAGTTGGAGACACACCACAAATGATATGTGGTAATATGCATTGATGGGTCTTCCCCTATCTTATCATCAAACTTGGGAATTTCCAAAGGGATCTTGTGTGGGATTCCCAACCATAAGAGGTTATGCAAAATGGAATCATTTATTATCCATAACAAAGTTGGTAAATCAAGCGTAGATAAGAAAGGTAGTTGTGTATTAGCGAATGTATTTTGTGTTAAAGTAAATCGGACATCAGGACACATTGGACCATGAGTTCCACCCATATGTTGGATTTTGGAAGCATAAGAACTTGGGAAAGCATGACTTCCCCAAGGAAATTAATTACCCCCATAAGAAGGATTACCCCCAGCAAACTGATTCCCCCCATAAGGTTGGTTCCCCGCAATGAAGGGACTGTTCACATACATAGAACTACCACAAGGTGCATGACTACCAATATGATAAGGAAATCCCCTTACATAAGTGTTTCCATAGAAGATGGGAATCCACTAGGGATATTATTTCCACCAGCACATGGGAAACTACTGGGAATGGAACCACTAACTTGGAAAGGTAAACTATCAGGCATATGTGTGCTTCCAGTAAAATAAATACTAGTATAAACATTTGACCCTCCCATGGGTTGATGACATATGAAAACTTGCCCTCCTTGTGAGGGAGGTGTAATTCTTGTCCCCATAGACATGTCCCAACCAAAAAGAAATCCAACATTATGGATGAGTGGTCTTCCTATAGACATACCAATGGAGGTTTGGAAGCTACCGCTAGTATTGAAATTAGGGGTAGTGCCCCCCAAAAAAAGTGAAAGTTGGGGAGAATTGTTGGAATGGTCCACTAGGTGGTGGATTACTATATTGCCGTATGGGTGAAATAGTAGGTACAACAATTGTTCCCCAAAGGGAGGTGGATTGCTTGTTATCCATTGGGAGTTGTTCATAATGGAAAAGATCATGCAAATAGGGGCCTCCATTTTTTAGGTGCATACACAAGTATATGCATATAGACTATGAGGCCTAGCGACCCTATGGTTGGGCCCCATAGTGGACCTTGCTTGTGCAAGTACTTTCCATAAGCCACACTTTATAGATCAATGTAAAGTGTATATTCATGCATAAGTTTTCATCATTAAAGTGTACTAGCATGTGCAAAAAATGATGGGATTGTTCCCATACATAGAACTACCCCATGGTACATGACTACCACTAGGATAAGCAATTCCCCCAACATAAGTGTTTCACCATAAGAGGGGAATCCACTAGGGGTATTATTGCCCCTAATAGATCGGAAACTATTGGAAACACCACCACTAACTTTTAAAGGTAAACTACCAGGCATGTGTGTGTTTCTAGTAAAAGGAACATGGTTATGGATAGTTGACCCTCCCATGGGTTGATTACTTCTAAAAACCTGCCCCCTTATGAGGGAGGTGGATTGCTTGTCTCCATGGTTGTGTTTCAACCAAAAGTAAATCCAACATTAGGGAAGATTGGGCTTCCTATAGACATACAGACAGAGGTTTGGAAACTATTTCTAGTGTTGAAAGTAGGAGTACCCCCCCTCCCAAAAAAAAAGTGAAAATTGGGGAGAACTTTTTGAATGGCCCACTAGGTGGTGGATTATTGGACCGACTTATGAGTAAAATGGTCATTACAAGAGGTGTTCTTCAAAGGGAAAAGGAAAATATATTGGGTACATTAGATGGAGCATTTGCCCCACTTGTAGATGGTTGGGGAGAATTAATCGAAGTTTCTCCCTCACCACTAAGGGAAGACGAGATAAGTTGTTTCATAGCTAATGACATGCTAGTTCCAAACATAATATGGATGAATAATGAAAAAGGCTCAACATGTAAAGGTCGTACTTGCTCAAGTATGGAGCCAAAAGGATTAGTCAAAGGAGGCTTAAAGTGTGGCATGACACCCTTGTCCATAACTTCAATATCAAAATGAGTAGTATGAATTAGAATTGATAATTTCTCTTAGTATCCTTTGAATAGGTGCAGGTACCTACTTGATAGGAGAGAGGTCCCTAATACATCAATATTGATGAATCAGTATATTGACCATGGTAAATAATTGAATTGTAAAAAAAAAAATCTTAATGCCAACTATAAGATAGAATCACATCACACCCCTAGAAAAACATATAAGCCATCAATAGGAAAACCAATTGGCTTGGAGGGATCTTCTAGAGGTGGGTATCAATCCAATAACTAATAGTAGAGAAACAATTATGATAACCCCTCATACTCCATCGAATCCAAGGTCCAAAATCCCATGGGGCACTCAAAAAAATGGATAAAGTAGATTATATATAGTTTTTCTTAGGTACCACAAGCACTTCCCACTTATAGTCACCCATGTAGATACCTAGGAAAGATATCTATGGATACCACTTCACAAAATGACGATCAGGCGAAACAACCGTAAATCAAGTTCAAATGTGTGGGAAGGAAACATGCGGCATATGTCGAAGACCCAAATCCTATTCAGGAGGTGTCACCCCAAGGATTTCCAACCAACCAGGCCCCAATACACATAATAACCCACTAATCAAACCAAGAGGGGATATATCCCAAATGCACCTAGCTTGACCTCATGTTTGACTCTTGTGTTAGAAGAGCTTTACTGGAAAGCACCTTTTGCTACTAATGGGCGTACACTCTTTAAAGACTCTATTTGCTTTTTATGGACTTGGAGAGTGTCCTTTATAATCCTAATCCAAGGCCCTACACCTTAAGCTAGTGTTGGTTTGCTAGACCCAAAAAAAAGTCTAATAAATTTTAATTAGAGCTTCTTTTTATGGTTGTTCATTACTTGTGGAGGTAAATGGAGTGAGATTTGGTGATATGGAAGAGTCTTGACTCAAAAGATAGAAAGAATGCAAAATGAAAATGCACTTCATTTCGTTCAATTAACTTCTATCTATGAGAGGGAAGAGATCTATTTTATTTACCAACAATAATAGATTCATCCTTCAAAGATTAAAACAAAGCATGCAGACATTCTAAATACAAATTTGATCATAAGAAATATCTAATGTAATACAATCAAACCGAAAGCAAGCACATCAAACGAGAACTTATGCACATGCAAAGTGTAGATATATTTTTTGTTTTTCTTTTGTTTATAAATGTGAAACAAAATGAACAAAAAGAAAGTGCATGCAATGGACAGCTTCAGGTATTTAACTCAACAAGAAAAAACAATGATCAAAAGGACAACTAAAGACAACTTAGGCTCGTTGCGAACATCTCAATGCTTGGCATAAAAATATGTGACAAATAAAGACAAAAATGTTCCCCTGATATAAAATTGGTTTATCAAAGTTGTAGGAACAACAATTAGGGTAATGGAAATCCTCTTATATCACTACCAAAATAGAGGGATTGAATTAGAAAACCAAACACTAATTCAATGGATATTAAGCACACTCAAAGAAGGATGAATTAAAGCAATCAAAACCACTCAAGCAATTCCAAAGGAGACTATCTGAGTGTTGCACATAGGTGTTGGACATCAAGACATAGTTATGGGAACAAACCAATAGCAAATATGAGAAAAATAGATCAAAATTCAATAAACAATCACAAACTAGAGTAGCATCGCCTTGACAAATACCAAAGGGGAGTGATGGTCAAGGGAGCATAGCCCCCCTAAGATCCTATAAGGAGGGATGGCCTTGCCCTAGTTCCAAAGGAGAGGGGGCAGTGGGTATGAAAAATACTCAAAAGTTTGAAATCAAGCTCAGACCTGAGGTTCCAAAAGTTGAATTCTTCCAAGACTTATGCAAGATTACCCTAATGATCAAATGAAATACTCAGGAAGGTGAAGAAACTAACAATTCAAGGCATCAAAGAATTAAAACTAGGGAAAGCATAACCAATATATCCCGAACAGAGTCGTCGGTTATGTTGTAGATTTTTCTCTCATGTGGACAAATGAGCACTCTCTTAGATCCTTTCATTGATCCAAGACAGGTTGTAGGATATAGTAATATGTATTCTTCCACTAGACCCAACTATTCATGTAATAGATCCAATCATTCATTCACAACCAAGATACGAGAAGAGAGAGAGAGGAGAAGAATGGGAATACCTCAACTTATGTGAGGTCCTTTGGTGAAGATCAATCCCAACTGTTGCAGACCAAATAGACTTGGTTCTAACTCCACTTAGCTAGTACCATGAACACAAAGAAACATACAAACCTTCCTTGAGTTCTTATAACATACATAAACATGAACGATAATGAACATAAGCATGTAGATCTAAGTACACAAAAATAGGGTCTAAGTTGATCTACTAAAGAAGGATCAGATCCACCATATACATAACATGAATTATATAGATATCAAACATAAACATTCATAAGAATCCTCAAACATCATGATGTGGAGGGGGGAAATAGCATATGTCTAGAAAATATCAAAACAAGAGACATACATCATATGATACCTTGATTTGATGATGCATATCTCTTCCAAATTTCCTAATCCAGACATTCCTTATCACAATGGCTAAGGGATTCAAGAGAAACCCAACCAGCATAAAAATGCATTAGAAGAGTCTCACTTTCTCAAGAAATGGCCTCAATAAATGGGTGAATGGAGAGTGAATGGAGGATGAATCTGGACTCTTGATGGAAGGTGGGCTTAAGTTGGTATGTGAGTTCCCATGATATATGAGTTGGAGCCAAGTCATGCACATGATCCATTCGAAATATTTCCCAAAATCCAAGCATAGGTGGGTTATCACCCCACTAAGGTATGGAGGAAGTGATGGTGCCACCCCCTACAGGAATGCAAGGAGGGATGGCAGACTGACCATCAACACGATAAAGGCACACAGTGGGTGATGGTGGTCAAAACATGGGAAAAAAGGGCCAAGAGAAAGGTATAAGTAAGTGTCTCAACTAACCAATGAAGTCAGGTCTCCAATCAGCCTATAGGGTGGAAAATAAAGGTATAACAACAAACTCTTCACCATATCTCAGAGCACTTCCATGTTTGCTTCAATTTCCTTTTTTCACAAATGCGTTGAACACTTTTTATGCATATATAATTTATCTTTTGTTTTAAACATTGATCTTATTTAATTAACTGAACATACTTTCTCATGTTTAGCATGTGAATTACTCTAGCTAGGTCAATCCATTTGCATGGGCGTTAGCTGACAAGGTTGACCCAGAGTGTGTGACCATTTTGTGGGTAGTATACCCCCAAACATGGGCACATCACCCCCATTTCTATTAAATTGGAGTCGACTTGGTTGTAGGTAGCGTTGATCTTCTCTTTTGATTGGAGCGTTCACAATCTTCATGTCCCGTAAGTTTATAATTCATCTCAAACTACCATTAGACACAATTCATGTGTTCCTATAGATCAGTCATGGCACCATAGAAGGGGGCTTGTTTGGTGTGGCTTGCTTAATGCACATTCTCATTTTTATTCATGAAACACTAAAAATTTCCAAACCAACTAATTTCGCAACCTATAGGCATTATGATAGCAATGTCTACTATTTCAGTAGCACTCTGCAATTTTGGCAACACTCTTCACATTTTGGTAGCATTGTCTGCGGTTCTGGTAGCACAGTCTGCAGTTCCGGTAGCACAGTCTGCAGTTTCAATAGTAGTTGTGTGCATTTTCTATAGTTTGTGGGCATACTATATGCAATTTCAGTAGCACAGTCTGTAGTTTTGGTAGCATCTGCATGCATTTTATAGAGCCTGCAAGCATATTTTGGCGATCATATTTCTTAGGTTGGTGGGCATATTAGGCTAGTAGGAATTTTAGATTGGTGGGAATTTTTGCTTTTTCCTTGGTGAGCATATTACTTATCCTATGTGGGCATTTTATTTAGCCTATGTGAGGATTTTACTTGAACTTGTGTGGCCATTTTGCTAAGTGTTGTGCAAGCATCTTCCAGTGTTGTGTAAACATTTTCCCAAGTGTGTTGTGACCAATTTCCTAAGTGTTGTGTGGGAATTTTAGTTAGGTTCTGGGAATTCTTTAAGACTGCTTCACTTGTCCTCCCATCACTTCATCATAGATACATCGATCATGTTTATAGCATACACTTTTTTCTTGGGACTTTGACATCAATGACAACACTTGTCAACAAGGGAGATGGGGCATTGGGTACATAACACCGACTCGTCCCACTCATAAGACACCAAATACATCAAGATAGTTACATTATACTGGAACATGAAAGTTTTTCTAGACAAAGAATTAATGGACAATCATGAGGAGTAGAAGGAAATCATGTTGCGACATGATGAAATCCATAATCAAATTTGTAAAGTGGATGCCAAGCTTCATTTCATGGCGAGGAAAATATTGGGGCTAGGTGCAAAGCTTGACCCGCTAGTGAAGGCAGCTATGTGTATGGTCTTTAAGGAAAAAGCTGAAATTAGTCAAAACAACTCAACTCCTCTACTATAAGAGGTTCCTACCATGTTCATTTTTTATGATGATTAGTTCGCTTGCCTTGTTTACTATTTTCTCTTTTTTTTGAAACATCTATTGTTAGAATATTGTTGTCATTGATGTCAAAATGATGTAATGATCCACAAGTCATATGTTGGTCTCACAAACGTTAGTTGGCATTACACAAATAAAGTACATGATGTGTTTGTTAATGTAAAAAATGGTGTATTAACCCACAAACTTATATGTCAGCTTGTAAATATATCATTAATGTTAGCTAGCCTTGTGCAAACAAAACAAGTGGTGTATTTGTTGACGGAGTGTTGAATTAACATTGTTGGCCTTGCATAAATAAAGTAAATGGTAATTGATAGTTGACCTTTGCACCGTAAAAAGTGACCCAACACTCTTATACATAAAGGAAGTGACATTTTTCATTAGGTAGGCATCTAAGTAAGAAAGAAGATCTGAAAAGTACAAAGATGAATTTTCTGGGGTTTAGAAGATGAGGATGCTTCGTGTGCAAAATTTATTGCACAAATATCAATGTGTAGTAAGTGATCAAATCAGATTGTGCAAGTGATATGCAATTATTGTAATGGTTCATAGATCACGGAATGAAGAAGGTGTTGATCGCAGAAATTGTTGAGTGTTGAAGTTCACATATCATAGATCAATAGGATAACACAACAAAGAGTTGTAGATTGCAGAAGATGCAGATCACAAAAGGTGCAAAGTGTCAATATCGCAAATCTCAGAAGACACAGATGTAGTTCGTAGATCAAAGAAGATGCAAATTTCATATCATCAGAGTTGCATTTTTGTTACAAACATATTCATTTTAGGGTGGCATAAAAGAGGCAAGGAAAGGGATTTATAGTTTCCTTCCAGTTGGTGTTGGAGAATATGGAAAAGGGGGTTGATGCTTCTGTTCAGTCCCTGTTGAAGAGAAAGAAGAGGAGATTGTAGTCTTCAATTAGGTTGGTGCCTAACTACAACAAGTTGGAGCTTTTGCAATAGGATTGATATCCATTCAGGTTGGTGCCTGAAATTAACAAGTTGGTGCTTGCACAAAAGATTGGAGTTCTTATAGGTTGGTGCGTGTAATCAGCGAGTTGGTGCTTACAATCAGGTTGGTTCCTGAGTGATTTGGTGCTCACATTTTGGATATTGGTGTCTCTAGTTGTAAACAAGAATTACATATATATTATTTTCACACCATTGTTTCTTATTGTTTTGACTGAAACATAAATTGATGCATAATTTGTTTGAAGTAAAAATTTGTATAACATGTGCCTTATACTGATTCACCCCTCCTCTCAATATAAATAAGAATTCCAACAATTTGTATCAGAGCGGGTTCCTTCTGAATCAGTTTAATCAACTAGAAGGTATATCACTACGCAGATATGGGTGTAAAGGAGATATCTTCTTAAGGTGAAGAATCAAAATTTCATGAAAATGAAAGCAAAGATAATTCTCTATCAAAGAAGAAAGATGCATTATTCACACTTAGAGGAAAACTATTGAAGGAGTCAAAACGATAACAACTAAAGTCATGGAAACCCTAAAAAATAAAGAAGAAGAATAAAAAAGGATGGCGGCATACTTCACCAACCAATTACAGGATATGGATGAAACTAGTGAAACTAAGGAACTCGAAAATGATTCATTAGAAGATGAGCGCAAAAAATTGGCAACGGGAAATCAAAAGCTATCCCAAGAAACTAAACCTTGAAGAGAGAAAGAGAAGAAAGAGTTGTTAAATCAAACGAATAAATTTTGTCCCTAAACTGTCAACTCCGGAGATCCCATAAACAAATTGAAGATGCCATCAAAGTGATCAACATTCAACATATTCAACTTAAAATAGAATAAGAAGAGGCTAATGATTTAAGGAATGAGGTAGAATAAGTTAAAGAAGTTAAGTAAGATCTGACAAGAAAAATTCAAGTAAAATATGAATATTGTCAAGTAAGAGAGCTTGAGATCATCTCTTTGGAAGAGAAAATCCTTGAGGATGCAACAATCAGCAATAAACATAAAAATTAACTACTATAAAAATCACAAGAGACTAAAAGTCTACAATCACAGCTAAATAAAAAATATAAGTTCATCAAAAGCACAAAAGTCTTGGAATAAATTCTTAGCAAACAAAGGCCACTATTTGACAAGACAGGTTTAGGTTATCATGTTGCAGTAAGCAAGAAAGAGAAACCATTAAATATACAAAAACCACGGAGACATCTCCAGTCAAAAGAAAACCCAAGGGATAGAGTATAAAAATATTGTGCTTCTAAGAAGACCATACTCACTCAAAAATGGCTCTTGAACCAACAAAGTCAGAACCATTGATCGTTGGAAGTGTAACATTTATGGGCATACCACAAAATTTTGCAATAATGTGATTTGTTATAAATGCAACACACTTGGACATAAATGTTATAGGTGTGAGAACTCAAAGAATCCCAATAAATACTAGAAGAAGAAACAAGAAACGAATTAAGAAAAACTCCTACCAGTGGAATACACACCAAGTGCAAACATAAGTCTCCTAGCAAATCAAGAGAAAGAACATTGCAAAAGGATCTAGAAAAGAACATCAACAAATCGAAATAAAGTTGATGATTTGGAATAATATATAGGAAAAGGATCAACAACTAAATATAATGATAAAACCCATGCAATAATATTGGAATATTGTGAAAACAAATCTCTCTGCACTTCAGAGCAGGAATAAACCACAAATAATTAAAATTGTCGCAAATAGAAGGTTGTGCGCAAAAGGTGGACTACCACAAAAGGTAAGCATTAAATACCAAGTGAAGTAGTGATGGTGGTGGTGATTAATTAATTAACATTGTCATTAAATAATGACACTGGATGGTTAATTGAATTTGGACAAGATCAAGGTAAATCTAGAAAAATAAACTCTCCTATTTTCGAGACTGGGCCAAATCAAGGTAAAATCTGTGTAGATCAGAACTGGAAGGCATTAATAACAACATGAAGTACAAAACCCTCTCACGCAAGCAAAAAAAGTCTCTAATAGAATTACCAGTATAGGCAAAGAACCTCAATAATAATGTTAGCAATTGAGAACAGTGTCGAATACGGAACAGAGCCATGGCACCCAAGAGAAAATGTAGGTCAAATAATCCCTCAATAAGTCTGCATGGGGAGATGGAACTGACACCATGAACATCATCACCAAAACCAGTTCAATTTCCTTGAGACTATATTCTAGAAAGAAATCCTAATGCAACAATTGTTTCCTTGCATGGAGTACAAGATACAAATGTACCAACACAAAATCTTCCAGAAGGGATGCTCGTTGAAGAAGGGTTACTCAGACAACTCGAAAAAATTTAGTTTGCGGACTATGACATTACCGATGAGTAAAAGTTTCTGGTACTGGTCAATGGAAAATACATGGAAAAAAAATAGTCTAGACCCTAATGCAGCAGTTGTACTAGAACTTAAGAAATGGGAAAATGGGTTGAAGAAATCAGGAGTTCTAAATCTGCTTGAAGTACCGCATTTCGATAGGACCCCACCAGTCAATATTTGCATAAAAATGCTTCTGTCTCGAGTGCATGGTGGGTTTCCACGGAAGGAAAATCCTGTATCTATAGATGCTAAACTAATATAACATATCATAGAACTACCAACCACAGGAGCATATGTTAACCTTCTTCTAAACAAGAGTCAGTAGAAACCCCTTAGAAAGAAGGTGACTGAGAAGTTTGGAACTCTAAGGGATAGCAGATGGTTTTCTGTAGTGCACATAAAAGACAAATTCGTAAGGTTTGCAGTTCATATTCTGGCATTCAAGTTCTTTCGAAAAGGTCGCCAAGATCAATTTTTTGTTGCAATCATTATTGTTGTAGCTTAATGCATGGAAGGAGTGCAGATGAACTAGTCAACATTTCCGCTAAATGATTTTTTGGATCATTGCATCGAAACACAAGAAAAGAGCAAATATTTTCACTATACTTAGTTACTGATATGTATTGCATTCGTAGGATGGAAGGAATCATACGGTAATTAATTCTTTGACATAAATAGAAGGCCATTCTTAGCAAGAAGGTACACAAATATGTGGTTTACTAGTAACAAACAAAGACATATAAAAAACAACATTAACTTCTTTTTGTATAATGAAGAAATGAGATTTATTTTAGATAAGATACCCTACATACAACCTCATTTAGTTGAGGCATATAGATAAATTGGAAAATTCAAGATAGGAATGCACCACACGTATAGTCAGTCCATAAGGGATCCTCACAAGTAGTGCTTGATGACCATGTTCACCTACTCTGAAGAAGACCTTGCATAGATCATAAACATATGGGATTCAACATGGCGGGATCTAGCAACAAAGGAAGAAGAGATTGTACAAAAAGAACAGTATGGTATTTCACCATCTATAGAGAAGGTGGCCAGAGGTGTAGATAATCCCACTAATGTTTCATGATCATTTGTGCAAACCAAGAAATGGTCAGAAAAAGTCTTAATGAGTCATCGAAGAAAAAGAGAAAGTCTTCCAAATCCAATCTCACTCAGGGACTAACAGAAAATGACATGGAACAAATTGGTTGGGAAATAAAGAATGCCATTGAGGGGACAATGGAGAATATGGCTACAAAAGAAGAAATATAAGATCTTGTTGCACAAGAAGAAGATATTATGCTAAAAATTGAAGAATAATCTATGACATTCAAGTAGTTGATATTGTTGGAAAAAGGAGGAGAAGGGCATAATGATGTGGAAACACATTCAGAGTCACATTTGCATGGTACTCACACACATCTTGTTACGCATATAAAGGAAGAAATAGAATCACATCAAAGCCTAAATATTTCAACTACAACCCTAGTACTTCCCAACCAAGAGATGCAGGAGACATTAAGCCAAGTATAAATGATATTGTCACACTTACCCATAGAGGACTTGCATGCATTACATACATCCATTGCACGAGAAATTTGATGGTGAAATGAAGCTACTACAACTGACTGGTACAGAAGTCGGGATGAAAAATAAAAACTACAAGAAGAATGTTTGAAAATACAAACATAAAAAGAGACATCAAAGCTAGAAAAGAAAGCATAAGAAGCAGCTGCAGAATGTGATAAGCTGGAAAAGGAAGTAGAATAAATACAACTGAAGAGTTCAAAACTGCAAAATTTTGTTGAAGAAGTATACACTATGCTTCCATAGAGTTAGATAGATAATCATAATCCTTCAAAAAATAAAGTATTGAAGATTGGCCAGACTATTCAAAGTAGGAACTCCTGAAGCATATATGTTAGAATTTGAAAATATTTCAGTAATGGTTTCTGATGTATCTATGGATAGGTTGGTTTTATTGTTTACTGAAGGACTGATAGAACCTTTAAGAGGGCTAGTGAAATCCCACAAGCCAACCACATTGAAGGATGCCATGAATTTAACAAGGAATTTGCAGAATGTGTTTACAAAAACCAAATACCCTCCTAAGCCAAATTTCCATTCCAAGTTCAACGAACGTAAGAAACCATGGAAAAATGACTCCTCTACCAAAGAAAATAAAGGAGAACCAAGAAAATAAGAGATTATAAGAAACAAGCTATGTTTTACATGCCAACAACCTTGGGTCCCAGGACATAGATGTGCTAAGGGGAAGGCACACTACATTAAAGTTTTTTCTGAAGATGATGAAGAGGAGGAGGAGGAGGAGGAGGCATAAATTTCAGCCCAAGAAGAAGGGTATCAAAAAACAAAAGAAGAACAACCCACTCCTGATACAGGAAAAATTGCAGCACTTTCGGGCGTACCTAGATTCCACACCTTAAGGCTCAAGGGAAACATACAAGGCCAAAAGGTCATGGTTCTAGTGGATGGTGGAGCCACTCACAACTTCATAGATGCATCCTTGGTGGAGAGGAGAAAGTTACAAGCTGAAACTTTTTATGGTTTCACAATCCTCATTCTAGGTAACAATTCTATGGACTGCACTAAATGGATTCCAAAGCTTCAAGTTACTCTAGGAAATCATACTACCACTAGCAATTTTTATGTAGTGAATGTGGCTGATACAAATGTGGTTTTGGGAGTAAAATGGTTGAATTATTTAGGGGAGCATACAATGAATTATCAAGTTCCTGAAATAAGGTTTAAAAATTTAGAAGGGAAACCCATCTTGTTGAGGGGAATGCACACTTACCCAAACAAAGTGGTGTTCTCTCACGACATGAGGACTATCTTGAGGAATGGAGATATAGAATGGGTTGTTGAATGTTTAATTACATCTCCTAAACCTCACTTGAATATTGCCAAGCATCCTAAGGAGATAGATAAACTATTGAGTAAGTATGAGAAGGTTTTTGGAGACCTTCCCCCAGGAAGACCACCAGATAGAGGTGTTGAGCATATAATTGAGTTAGAGATAGGAAGACAACCTATAAAAATTCAGCTCTACATGCAACCCAAAAGGATTCGAGATGAGACTGAAGAGGACATTAAAAAAATCTTGGAATTGGGTCTCATAAGGCCTAGTTCTAGCCCATTTGCTTCTTCAATTGTTATGGTAAAAAATAAAGATGGAACCTTGAGAATGTGCATTGATTTCATAGAATTAAACAAGAAGACAATAAAGAATAGATACCCCATCCCAAGTATTGATGAGCTCCATTGGGCCAAGTTATTCTCAAAGATTGACCTTAGATCTTGTTATCATCAAATTCAAATGAGAGAAGAATACATAACAAGGACTGCTTCTAGATGCCTCTATGGTCACTTTGAGTTTGTTTCCATGCCCTTTGGCTTGACAAATGCACTGACCACATTCCAATCATGCATGAACAACATCTTCCACAAGCAACTTTGTAAGTTTGTACTTGTTTTCTTTGATGACATTCTTAATTATAGTAAAACTTGGAAGGAACACTTGCATCATCTAGAAGAGGTATTAAAAATTCTACATGATCAATCTTTGTTTGCTAAGTTGTCAAAATGTGAGTTTGGTTTGACATAGCTCTTGTATCTTGGACACATCCTTGGTCAAGATGGTATGAAGGTGTATATGGAGAAAATAAGAGCCATTTTAGAGTGGCCTCGTCCCAAAAGTCTCACTGAATTAAGAGGATTCATTGGAATTTGCACCTACTATAGAAAGTTTGTGAAGGGGGTCCCCCACCTCACTTCACCTCTCATTGATTTGACAAAGAAAGATGTTTTTCAATGGCATGAAGGGGATGAAAAATCTTTCCAAAGAATGAAGGAGTTAATAAGCAATTATCCTATTCTACCTTGCCTGATTTTTCTAAACCACTTGTCTTGGAATGTGATGCATCAGGGGAACGCATTGGAGAAATCCTAAAATAAGGACTACACCGAATAGATTTTGAGAGTAGGAAGCTACAACCACATGAGAGGATTTACTCCATTTATGATAAAGAAATGTTGGCCATCATGCATTCTTTGATCAAGTTTAGACAATACTTGGTGGGAAACAAATTTGTAGTAAAAAATGACCATAACAGCTTAAGGTACTTCCTCACTCAAAAGGATTTAAATGAAATCCAACAAAAGTGGGCGAGTAAGATTCAAGCATTTGAATTTGATATTGAATATGTGAAGGGGAAAAATAATGTGGTAGTTGATGCCTTATCTATAATACCTTCTATTTCTCTAATGGTTGTAGCAGAAAATTGGAAAGCCACATTAGAAGTAGAGTATGCCAAAGATAATTTTTCTTGTGAACTTTTTGATGGGACTAACCATGATTATAGGTATAAGGTGTTGGAAGGAATCATCTACTACAAAGGTAGAATCTATTTGGTCCCTAATTCGAGTTTGAAGGGGGGGAATTTAAAAAAAAGCTCATGATTCTCCTCTAGCAGGTCACCCCGGTTTCTTCAAAACATACCAAATGTTGAGGGAAAGATTTGCATTGAAAGGGTTGAAGGCCGATGTTCTGAAGTATGTTAATGAATTCCCCACGTGTCATCAAAATAAAGTGGATCACACTCATTCAACTGGTATCTTACATCCCTTGCCAATTCCAACACAAAAATGGGAGAGCATTTCCATGGACTTCATCATTGGTTTGCCCCAAGTATTTGGTAAGGATTGCATATTTGTGGTGGTGGATAGACTCACTAAATTTGCTCATTTCTTTGTTGTTACTACCACTTTCACTACTGCACAAGTGGTTGAACTATTTTTTAAAGAAGTTTTCAGATTGCATGGGCTTCCTAAGAGCATTGTCAATGACAAAGATAGCAGATTTTTTAGTGCATTTTGGAAAGAACTCTTCAAAATGGTGGGGACAAATTTGACACCCAACACAAGATATCATCCCCAAACCTATGGCCAAACAGAGGGTGAATCAATGGTTGGAAGGTTACTTGAGGAACTATGTTAGTGGGCAGAAAAAAGCATGGATAAAATGGTTTCATTTGGGTGAGTTTTGTTACAATCCACTTTCCATATGTCCATTGGAATGTCTCCTTTTAAAGAAATTTATGGTTATGATGCATCCACTTTTATTGACCACATTTTTGGTGATAGTAGAGCTACAAAGTCTGAGGATTGGATTGAAGAAAGTCAAGAATTTGAAGGTTTTGAGAGATAACTTGCAGGTTGCTCAAAATCAACAGAAACAATATGCAGAACAACATAGAATGGAGAGACAATTCCAAGTGAATTACTTGGTGTATTTGATATTGAAGCCCTACAAACAAACCACCATAAAAGTTAAAGGTTCATAAAATCTCAAACCAAGAGTTTATGGTCCCTACAAAGTGATTCGAAAAGTTGGAGAAGTGGCCTATCAATTGGAGCTTCCCATGGGAAGCAAAATTCATAATGTATTTCAAGTTTCTTGTCTAAAGAAGGTTATAGGGTAGCACATTTCAGTTTTAGATACTTTACCACCTTTGGATGATGGAGGACAACTTGTTCTCATTCCAAACAAAATCTTGAGAACAAGGGAGAGAAGGCTACGAAGTAGAACAGTAAAAAAATATTTGTTACAATGGAAGGATTTGCCTAGTGAGGAGGCCACTTGGGAAGATGAACAAATTTTCCAGCATGAAAATGTTCACTACCTACTAATTCCCTAGGTTGGGGGAGGAGGCATTAAATATTGCAATAAGGGAGCTATGGGACCCAAGAGAAACTTAGTTTATCATTTACACATTAATTTGGGTCATACAAATAATAAATATGGAGAAAATAAAGTGGCATTTCTTCATAAGGACATTTGGAGGTCCATGGGGGCCTTGGGTGGCTAGATGCTTCCTTACACATGTCATGACTTAACCCCAAATTCGAAATTATGAGTGATGGAATGTTATTGAAAGGTGAAGAGTCATAAAATGACATATCATGAGACCAAGGATTCGAATGGGTGAGGAAGAGTAACTCTGCATAGAAGAGGAAGAGTCTAGGAAGAAAATAGGTGCCATATGGAGCTAGATTCCCTACGCTTTATGACAACAATGATGGAAGATTCTATGACAAGTCAGACCTGATTGCAGACCTATGACAACCTGACATGTCAGGGCTAAAAATAACCTCCAAGAGGGTGCACTTGGGACTAGGTAGAAGCCATTCGAATTTGGTGGAAGATGAAGGGTTGAGGAAAAGACCAAGTGGCATGGAGGTTACTAAACATCAAGGATGAGGTGGAGGAAGCCTATGGGAATCAAACTTGGAGGACCTTGGGAGGGTTATAAAAATATGTCATGAGGAATGGAAATGGATTTTGATGATTTGTGAATTTTCCTTTGGGATTTGGAGAGCATTAGCTTGTCCTTTGCATGGTGAGTGCACACTTACCCTGCCAGTGAGCCAATTTCAAGAGAGTGTGAAACACCCCCATTTTGACCCTATTGCATTTAAATAAATAATGTAAATAATCATGGTGTGGATCTAGGAAAAAGCCCCACCATCGATTTAGTATTTATGTTTCGGCAATTAAGGTTGGGCCGATGGTATTTTTTTATGCTAGCTAAACATTAAAAAGCTAGACACCATGTTAAATTTGAAATTTTATTTAAAAACCCACAGCCAGCTATGTCAACGCAACTAAATGAGATGGGGGCATGATTTTTCCTAAGGATAAGGGAGTGGGGGATTGGAAGAGTGGGGATAAATTCAAAATGGGTAAAGCACCATTTCTGGAAAAACGTTTTTTAAATTTTTCTTGAAGAAAACATCCATTTTTCCCTCATGCGGCAATGTTTCACCTTCCCTCACGATTTGGAATGGAAAAACGTTTTTGGAAAACCCAATTGGGAATTCATGCAATAGCAAGCAAGCAAAAACGATTATGAGTCTGAACCTTTCACAAATTTTCTCCTGTCCAGCGATCTGAATCCTTCACATTTTTGGTTTTCCTGTGTGGATTGTTTCTCTTCATGTTTTCTCCAGTTTGCTAGTCATTTTCTTGAACCCAATTGCCCAGCAGCTGATTTGGTGTTCTTGATTGAATTAACCAGCAAATGATTTTGTTTTGGTGATGGCAGTAGTTGGTCTGGCTCCGAAAATGTTCAGAAATTCTTGATTACTGTGTGTGTATGTAATCCCTGGCATCTGCTACATTTTGTTAATTCTGGTACTGAGATAACTGTGTGCACGTCCTTGCTTTGACATCTACATTGATTGAAGGAATGGAAATGGAGTATAGACTTGCTTGATAAAACTAGTGTGTGAAAGAACCTCACAGACCAATCTATAAGGCCGGTTTTCTTCTTTCCATGCCCTGAATAGCACTGGAAGGGAAGGAATGGCCTGAGGGACTGTGTAGCAGAGAAGGGAATGCTTCATTGTGTTGGGTGTGTAATTGTTTAGAATTCAGGCTAGATCCAGTGTGGGTGCTCATAGCTCTAGGGTTGAGCTCACTAGCTTAGCAATCAGTCTTTCCACCTCCTTGACAGCCTGATAAACCCAACTGGAAGGATGGCTTGGATGGTAGCCTGATAAACCCATCTGTTGGCTTGGTTGTGTCTCATGTGAATTTGGCTAAGTGTAAACCACTACTTGTGTAAGTCTGATAAACCCAACTGTGTTGGCTTGACTGAATTTTAATTGTATCCTTGGCTATAGGTGAAGTCTGCTAGTGTTCTTTATTCCTTGGGGAAGATCATGCCCAACTCGGGGGTGGCAGTGTTGCCGAGAGATTAAAGAGAACACTGGCCTATGGTTGGGTGGAACGTTGCAGCGACATAGTTGGTTGCGGGACAAGCTTCTGTCAAAGATAAGTATTCTCTTATATTTTATTTCTGCAACTGTATATTGTTATGAATTTATATGAACATGTTAAATGCTTGAATAGAATGTATTGGATTAATATATTTGTTTCCACTGTATATTGAATTATGCATCTATTTATACTTATGAATATTTTATTTCAAAGAAATTTTTATATATTATGTTCATGGGGCTTAGACAACCCGGGTTGTTAGATGTTGTTGCGTCCTCTCCACCGAGTAAGTGTTGGGGACATGACATTGTGGTATCAGAGCACTGGTTGCAGCTTTGGGCCTCAATGGGCCATGATGAACCAGCCTCTATGATCAGCAGGAAGAAGAGGCAGACAAGAAATTTTCTTTTCTTTTCTGAAATTCTTCTAACTATGAATTTTTCTAAGTATTGGAGAAAATACTTCTTTGTGTGGCGGCTGAAAAACCTGAACAGAGCCACAACAATGGCTATGACTGTCTTTCTTTGCCGACACAGTGGGCATGTTTTACTAATTGAGCTGCTGCGACGACAGAAAAGAAAAGAGTGAGCCGTTGTAGTGGCTGGGTCACCCGGAAGGAGCCGAAGAACGTTGGGTGAGTCGAGTCGATGGGCGTCGAGTGAGACAAGTTGACCAAAAAAAAAATTGGAAATTTTTCTAAGTATGAAAATTCTTCCATGTTAGTTGAGAAGCGTCGATTCGTGGCAGGTGGAATCCAGGAACCGAGCCGCAATCACAAGCGGAAGTCAGGCTTTGAGCTGCAATAGCGGGCGAAAGTTGGAATCGAGCCGCAACAATGGGTGGAAGCCGAGACTCGAGCCGCAAAGGCGGGTGAGAAAGGATGAAGGCTCTCCGGAAGGGAGCCAACATGGAAGAAAACTCCAAAATTTTTCTAAGTGTCAGCGGCAGATGGAAAATGAAATTTGAGCCACAACGGCGGCGGGTGAAAGAAGAGAATCGAGCCGACGACTGCCGCAGAAAGTTGAGGATCGTGCCACTATGGCGGACATAAATTGGAGTTTGAGCCGCCACGATGGCAAATGGAAAAAGAGGATCAAGCTGCAACGGTGGCTGTAAACCAAAAATCGAACCGCTACGTGGCAGAGAAGAAAAGGAGAATGGAGTCACTATGCAGCGGATGAGAAAGAAAGAATCAAGCCACTATGGCGAATGAAAAACGAGGATTGAGCAGCTGTAGCGGGTGAAAGTCTAAAATTTTTTGATGCAATGGGTGAAAAAAATTTCGAAACAGAGAAATTCAATAGGGTTTTTCAGTGAAGCCACAAGGGGGAAAGCCCCCTTGACCCCCGTCGTCCCCTTCAGACAGTCGTTCTCTATGAAAATAAAATTATGTTTTTTTGGCGAAGTGATAATATGATATTTTTCCAGGTGAAGGTAAGTAGCTATGAATTTTTGAAAATGCTTTAAATTTATAATTTAACAACTGTGTTATTAACACATTTTGCAGAATCCTATTCACCTCGAAAAGTAGCATTCCAGATAGTGCAGTTGGGTAAAGTGAGTTGTGGTTCAACCATGAGAACCGACAACTGCATGATGATGCACATAACCTCAATGAGTATATGGAAGATGCTATGGGGGGAAATGTCCAAGTTGGAAATGCTAAGACATAGTCTAATGGGAGAAGATTGCAAGAGACTCCCCCAGATTTTGCAGCCACCATGAGAAACCTAATGGTGGAGATGTAGAGATACAGGGAAGATAATGAAAGACTGGTTAAGGCTCAGGAGTAGCAGAATCAACTGAATCCAACCATGCTGCAAAGTTTGACAGATATTCAAAGAAAGATGAACTCTGGGGATCGAACAAAAAATCCAGAAGGGAGTAAGAACATTGCTAGAAGAAGAAAAATATCACCTAGTGAGTCATTTGACTCTGAAGGGTCCATTAGAGATTCAAGTTCTTCTTCTAATGAGAATCAAAGAAGGAGGCACTACCAGAACCACTCACGAGATGAATTCAGGAAGGCAAGGCTACCTACCTTCAATGGTGAGGTAAAGACTGGTCAAGAAGCTGAAGCTTGGCTTATGGGAATGAGGAAATATTTCCAAGTCCAAGACTATTCTGGGAATATGAAAGCTAGAGTAGCCATTTTCAATTTGACCAGAAGAGCATCCATATGGTGGGAGCATTTCAGGCAAGTAAAGAAAATCAATGAAAGGAAGATTGTGTGGAAGCATTTCTGGAAGTATTTCAAGGAGAAGTACCTCTATGAAAGGTACTATGATGACAAAATCAAAGAGTTCCATGAGCTGAGATTGGGATAGCAAACCATGGAGGAATATGCAAACAAGTTCTTGGAACAGCTGAGGTATGTCAGGTATATTAAAGATGAGAAGGTAAAAATCCAGCATTTTCTAAGTGGATTGCTTTAGTCCTACAAAGACCGAATTGAGTTCTATGAACCCAGAACTCTGGAAGAAGCAATGAGAAAAGCTAAGTATTGCTACGAGCAAAGCAAGAACAAATCGAATTACCAAAAAACATGGAAGGACAAAAGGAGTGAGAATTCTGACCAAAGGAAGAAAGGTTTCAAATCTTCTAACTTCAGGAATCAACAGAAGCAACCAGCACAAGTTGAGAAGCATCCAGCTAGAGCGATGGGAGAGAAGCCAAAAGATCCACAATAGAATAGAGGATCACTCCAATGTTGGAAATGTGGAGGACCCCACATGCGCAAGTACTGTCCACTTGAGAATGAAAATGCAAGGCCAACATACAATGTTCAAAAGGCAAAAACGATGGGACAAGTAGCAAGGGCCGCACCTAGAATTTATGCAGCACTGGAAGACTGTCAGGCAGATCACCAGTCAATAGTGGTTGAAGTTACAGGTAAGATTGTTGAGCAATCTATTTCTATTTTGATTGACCCTGGTTCTACTCACAGTTATATTGCTCCTAGAGTAGTGGAGGTTTGTACTCTTAAGAAAGAAAAGCATAGCAAGTCATGGTTAGTTCATCTAGCCACTGGAACTAAGAGAAAAGTTAATGAAGTGGTGGAGAAATGTCCATTGGTGATTAATGTATTGGTCACTTGTGTAGATATGAATGTTCTACCACTTGGTTCCTATGATGTTCTCATTGGAATGGACTGGTTAGAAGCTCACAGAGTGAAACTTGATTGTTATAACAAGACTTTTGAATGCATGGATGAAGAAGGGAACCCATAAGTGGTAAGAGGCATTCCAAAGGTAATCTCGGTGAGGCAGATTTCAGCAATGTAGTTAAAGAAGTTTTGTAGAAAAGGTTGTCAGTTATATGTATCCCATATTGAGGAGGAAGCAGAGAATGAAACTCCTAGGCTAGAAGACTATCATGTGTTGCAAGACTTCAAGGATGTTTCTCCTGATGAGGTTCCAGGACTTCCTCCAAAGAGGGACATAGATTTCACAATTGAACTTGTGCCAGGAGAAGCACCAGTGTCAAGAGCACCCTACAGAATGAGTACACCAAAAATGTTAGAGCTGAAGATGCAGCTGCAAGAATTGTTGAAGAAGAAATATATCAGGTTGAGTGTGTCTCCTTGGGGAGTACCAGTTCTATTTGTAAATAAGAAAGATGGTACACTCAGATTGTGTATTGATTACAGGCAGGTGAATAAAGTCACATTGAAGAACAAATATCCCTTGCTAAGAATTGATGACCTCTTCGATCAAATGAAAGGAGAAAAGGTATTTTCCAAGATTGACTTGAGGTCTGGTTACCATCATGTGAGAATCAAGGACGAAGACATTCATAAGACAACCTTCAGGACAAGGTATGGACATTATGAGTTTGTAGCGGTACCATTTGGACTCACAAATGCACTAGCAACATTTATGTTCCTTATGAATAGTGTCTTCAACAGGTATTTGGACAAATTCATTCTTGTTTTCCTTGATGACATTCTTGTTTATTTTAAGAATGAAGAAGAGCATGAAGAACATTTGAGACTAACATTGCAATTGCTCAGAGAACATCAGTTGTATGCAAAGTTGAGCAAGTGTGACTTCTATAGGGATAGAATTTAGTACTTAGGTCACATTATTTCAGAGGAGGGTATATCTGTAGACCCCGACAAGATCCAAGCTATCAAGAATTGGCCTACTCCAAAGAATGTGACAGAGGTAAGATCTTTTATGGGGCTTGCAGGATACTACAGGAGATTCATTAAAGGATTCTCCAAGGTTGCACATGCTATCACTTCTTTGCAAAGGAAGGGGATAAAGTTTGAATGGACCTCGAAGAAAGTTTCCAGCAATTGAAGTATCTTCTCACAAGTGCACCAGTCTTAAAAGTTGCAGACCTAGAGAAATATTTTGTGGTATGTACGGATGCATGCGGTCAAGGACTTGGAGGAGTTCTTATGCAGGACAACCATGTGATATGTTATGAGTCAAGAAAATTGAAGGAGCATGAGAAGAATTATTCCAATCATGATCTAGAACATGCAGCTATTGTACATGCTCTCAAGATGTGGAGACATTACTTGATGGGTAGAAGATTAGAGCTAAGGATAGACCATTATGGTCTGAAGTATTTGTTTGATCAACCTACTCTGAATGCTAGGCAAGCGAGATGGTTGGAGTTTTTATGTGAGTTTGAGTTGAAATCAAGCACATAAAAGGAAAAGAGAATAAGGTAGATGATGCACTCAGCAGGAAGGTGCGGGAAATGCATGTGGCATCTCTTAGTATTTTCCAGTCAGATTTGAAACAACAGATTGTTAATCATACTGTTGGAGATGAATTGTATGAGCAGGTAAAAGACAAGTTGCCACAACAAAGTATTGAGAAAATGTATGAGGGATATAAATTGGAAGAAGATGGACTTCTTACTTACAAGAATAGAGTCTATATTCCAAATGTAGCATATTTGAGGAGAATGGTTATGGATGAGATCCATCAAGCTCCATATTCTGGTCACCCAGGATATCAGAAGATGATTGCTACAGGTAGAAAGCAGTACTTTTGGCCATGAATGAAAAAAGGACATGGCTGAATATATTTCAAGGTGCATGAAGTGTTAGCAAGTGAAGGTTGAACATCAACATCCAGTCGGTTTGTTGCAGCCTTTGCCAATTCCAGAATGGAAATGGGAAGTTATTTCCATGGATTTTATTACAGGATTGCCAATGACTTGGAGACAACATGATTCCATCATGGTTGTGGTGGACAAGTTGACAAAGGTAGCATATTTTATACCGGTTAAGTCTACACATAAGATTGATGACATTACAAAGATATTCATGAAGGAGATTTTAAAACTGCATGGATTGCCTAAGGCAATAGTCTCTGACAGAGATGTCAAGTTCACTTCCAATTTTTGGAAGGGGTTGTTTGCAGATTTGGGTACAAAGTTGAATTTCAGCACTTCCTACCATCCTCAGACCGATGGACAGACCGAGAGAGTTAACCAGGTGCTGGAAGACATGCTTCGCATGTATGTGATGGACAAACCAACCAAGTGGGAAGATTATTTACACCTAGTAGAGTTTTCTTATAACAATGGACAACATGCATCCTTGGGGATGAGTCCATATGAAGCTTTGTATGGCAGAAGGTGTAGGACACCAGTAACTTGGGATGATCCAGTGAACAAGGTTGTGCTTGGCCCAGAATTGCTTAAGGAGATGGAGTAGGAAGTTGTAAAGATCAGGCAAAATTTGAAGGCAGCCCAGGACAAACAAAAAATTATGCAGATAAGCATAGGGTGAACAGAGAGTTCAGTGTTGGGGATCATGTTTACCTCAGAGTGAAGGCAAAGAAGAGTTCCTTGAAGCTTGGAAGTTGTGCCAAGTTGTCACCTAGATACTGTGGGTCGTTTGAAGTGCTTGAAAGAATAGGGCCAGTTGCATA
This sequence comes from Pseudotsuga menziesii, assembly GCA_001517045.1. Classification (NCBI taxonomy): domain Eukaryota; kingdom Viridiplantae; phylum Streptophyta; class Pinopsida; order Pinales; family Pinaceae; genus Pseudotsuga; species Pseudotsuga menziesii. Next base: position 95,441 of record LPNX010792004.1, on the reverse strand, counting down.
TAGACTTGCATTTCCTGCTAGCACTAGAGCTCATAATGTTTTCCATGTTTCTTTGCTTAAGAAATATGTACATGATCCTAACCATGTAATAAATTGGGATGTGATACAGGTGGAACCAGAGGGAGAGTTCCAAATCGATCCTATGCGCATCCTCGCCAGGAAGGTCACAATGCTCCGGAACCGAACACTAGGACAGATGAAGGTGAAATGGGAGCACTACGGTCCTGAAGAAGCTACATGGGATCTGGAGGATGCCATGCGACTAGCACATCCATTTTTGTTCGAATTTGCGGATTGCTGAGGGCAGTACTAGAAAGCAATTTTGTTCAATGTTGTAAAGCATTAAGGACAGTGCTGTTGAAGGGGGAGGGGAATGTAACACCCCGGTTTTGACCTCGTTGCATTTAAATAAATGATGTAAATAATCATGGTGTGGAGCTAGGAAAAATCCCCACTATCGATTTAGTATTTATGTTTCGGCAATTAAGGTTGGGCCAATGGTATTTTTTTATGCTAGCTAAACATTAAAAAGCTGGACATCATGTTAAATTTGCAATTTTAATTAAAAAGCCACAACCGGCTATGTCAACGCAACTAAATGAGATGGGGGCATGATTTTTCCTAAGGATAAGGGAGTGGGGGATTGGAAGAGTGGGGGGAAATTCGAAATGGGTAAAGCACCATTTCTGGAAAAATGTTTTTAAAATTTTTCTTGAAGAAAACATCCATTTTTCCCTCATGTGGCAGCTTTTCACCTTCCCTCATGATTTGGAATGGGAAAACATTTTTGGAAAACCCAATTGGGCATTCATGCAGTAGCAAGCAAGCAAATACGTTTCTGAGTCTGAACCTTTCATGAATTTTCTCTTGTCTGGCAATCTGAATCCTTCATGTTTTTGGTTTTCCTGTGTGGATTGTTTCTCTTCACGTTTTCTCCAGTCTGCTAGTCATTTTCTTGAACCTGATTGCCCAGCAGCCGATTTGGTGTTCTTGATTGAATTGACCAGCAAATGATTTTTTTTTGGTAATGGCAGCAGTCAGTCTGGCTCCAGCAATGTTCATAAATTCTTGATTACTGTGTGTGTATGTAATCCCTGACGTCTGCTACATTTTGTTAATTTTGGTATTGAGATAATTGTGTGCATGTCCTTGCTTTGACATCTACATTGATTGAAGGAATGGAAATGGAGTATAGACTTGCTTGATAAACCTAGTGTGTGAAAGAACCTCATAGACCAATCTAGAAGGCCGGTTTTCTTCTTTGCATGCCCTGAATAGCACTTGAAGGGAAGGAATGGCCTGAGGGACTATGTAGCAGAGAAGGGAATGCTTCCTTGTGTTGGGTGTGTAATTGTTTAGAATTCAAACTAGATCCAGTGTGGGTGTTCATAACTCTAGGGTTGAGCTCACTAGCTTAGTAGTCAGTCTTTCCACGTCCTTGACAGCCTGATAAACCCAACTGGAAGGATGGCTTGGATGGTATCCCAATAAACCCATCTATTGGATTAGTTATGTCTCATGTGAATTTGGCTAAGTGTAAACCATTGCCTGTGTAAGTCTGATAAACCCAACTGTGTTGGTTTGACTGAATTTTAATTGTATCCTTGTCTATAGGTGAAGTCTGCTAGTGTTCCTTATTCCTTGAGGAAGATCATTTTCGGCTCGAAGGTGGTAGTGTTGCTAAGAGATTAAATATCACACTAGCATATGGTTGGGTGGAACGTTGCAGTGACATAACTGGTTGTGAAACAAGCTTCTGTCAAATATAAGTATTCTCTTATATTTTATTTCTGCAACTGTATATTGTTATGAATTTATATGAACATGTTAAATGCTTGAATAGAATGTATTGGATTAATATATTTGTTTCCGTTGTATATTGCATTATGCATATGTTTATACTTATGAATGTTTTATTTGAAAGCAATTTTTATATGTTATGTTCATGGGGCTTAGACAACCCAGGTTGTTAGATGTTGTCGCATCCTCTCCATCAAGTAAGGGTTGGGGACGTGACAGAGTGAGATTCTCATCCAAGTTGATCATGGGAGAGGCCATTCATACCTATAATTTGGAGCTTGGTGGAGTGTTTTGTTGAAAATAGGATGCTATTGATGTTCGTGACCCATCTCTCCTCCCATTCTCTCAATTTCCATTTCCATATTTCCACGTTTTTCTATGAAGGCGCACTAGTGTAAATGGTGGTTGTGCCCCATTGAGTTCAGTTGATTCCCAAGAATGAGTGAATGATTCATGGCTCTGTAATATGTCTCTCATATTCTCTGTAAGTCGAAATCAGAATAAATACATATGCAAATGTCCACATTTCCAAGCTTTCTTGTGACTAGTTTACATGTGATGATTTTCTCTTTCAATGGAGATTGTATGTCTGATATGTATTGTCACTTGGGTCAATTTTGTATGCTGTTAATGAGATATTGAAATGATTTTAATGGTATATATTCATATTTCTCTATTTTGAACCATTATATGCACCATTTATGAGTTGAAGTTGAGCTTTTATGTGTCATTTCCCTTAAGCAAATATTACTAAAATTATGCATTCGAATATGAAGCTTTAATCCTCTATTGCAGAACCCTTAACCACACCAAATGACAGTAAATGAAGTCTAATTACAATCTCTATACTGTTTTCTAAAATTTGGGAGGGTTTCATAGGAGTTGGAGAGCCATTTCGGCCCACACCCTAGGGGGAATTGCATCATAAATTGCTAGTAATTTTTCTCTTTTTTCTCTTTTTGCATCAAGTTGTAGATGTCTATGACCTGTCATAAAACTATCAGAGATTCAATTAAAGAGTCCTAATACTCCACACATCAATGCCTACCAAATTCGAGACCCTCTTAAGCCATTCGAATCGTCTTGAGTCGAAACTAGTCAAGACAATTTCCCAAAATTCTGCCTTTAATGGGAATTTTCGAATTTGGACATTACAACCTAGGTGTGAAGCACCCAAAGAAATTGCACATGTCTAAGTGGAGATTTTTTGTTATAATTTTATTCAAATTGAATTGTTTTTTGCAGGTACAACAAACTTCTATGGATTTGATATCAGTTCCTCCTCTATCATCATTCAATTATGCTCAGTGAAAATTGAAAATGGTTGCATATCTCAAGAGCCATGAGATCTTTGATGTGTCTATTGGAGCTGTGGAAATGCCATAATATGTTCATGAGAAGTCTATTTGGTTAAATGACCGTGACAGAGAATATGGAGCCATGTGTATAACCATTCCTCCAAGGATGCACTATCTCATTGATCTTGTTGAATTCCCAAGCGAAATATGGTCTAGATTGGACATAGAATTTGGCCAGCAGACTGAAGATATTAGAGTAGTTTAATTTTGGTGTATCTCATTGTGCATTTATTTTAGATCTTGTAACGTTACATAACGTTACAAAATAATAAAAAATAAAAATTTAATTATGAGCTAAAATAAATGATGTCGGCCAAAAAACAACCTAATATGAGTGAGATCTTGTAAGGTTTGTTGAGTAACTTTTGTTACTAACAAAATAATAAAAAATAAAATTTTAATTATCAGCCAAAATAAATGTCGGTAAAAAAAACTTAAAATGAAGGAGATCTTGTAACTTTTGTTACTTACAAAATACTAATAAAAAATTAATTAATTATCACCGAAAATAAATGTCGGCTAGAAAAACAACCTAATATGGGGAGATGTTGTCATGCTCCTACCTAACAAAACAATAAAAAAGTAAACCTAATATGGGGGAGATGTTGTAATGCTCCTACCTAACAAAACAATAAAAAAGTAAAAATAGTAATTATCAGCAAAAACAAATGTGGGTTAGAAAAAAAACACATTATGGGGAAGATGTTGTAATGTTTTGTAATGTTTCTACCAAACAAATTCTACCAAACAAAATAATAAAAAATAATAAAAATTGAATTATCAACAAGAAAATGTTGACCTTGCACATGGTTTTAAAAGCATGTGCAAGGCCTTCTAAACAACCCATTGTTTTATTGTACATGGTTTAGGAGGGCCTTGCACATGGTTTTAAAATAATGTGCAATGCCTCCTAAACAACCCCTGGTTTTATTGTACATAGTTTAGGAGGGCCTTGCAAATGGTTTTAAGACCATGTGCAAGGCCTCCTAAACAACCCATAGTTTTAGGAAGGACTTGGATATGGTTTTAAAACCATGTATGGGTAGATGTTGTATGTTTGTTCCTAACAAAATAAAAAATAATAAAAAATATTATATGTCGGCCATAAATAATATTAAATATTAAATACAATATGTGGACCTTAAATAAAAATATATGTCTTTTGGTTTGAATCAAATCACTGGTTATATATAATAAATGCCAAAGTTGATAGCTCATTGAGTGCAACACCTAAAAAGAGGTTTGCACCTGGAGAAATTGATCCCTCTCGGTGTTTGATAGAGCCTGGGATTTGGATCTACGCTGGTGTTACAACACCTCCTTCGTACATAACATTACAAACATCTCCCCCATATTGGGCTATAGAACACTTAGCTACTCTTAATGCAATTATATAGTCAACTTTTAATCTAATGATGATGTAAAAATGTGTAAGTTTTGAGTTAGCTCCTGAGTGAGTCCAGGTTGGTAGATTCATATGCCTCTTTAGGCATTCAAGTTCTCCTATATGTATAACCATTGTATTACATATCATTTACGGAATATGAGGATTAATATTTATTAATGGATGAATATGATTTATTCCAATTATTGGTCTCATGAGTGTTTTATTTTCCATTAATTATTGATCTGAGTTTAATAATTGCTTCTCTCTCTTCTACAATTCTCCATTTGAATTCCACATGCATGATGATCCTATTCTTCATTGAATTTTACATGGTATCAGAGCTGGTATCAAGGCCAATAGCAAACCTCAGAAGCTTCCATTGCTGCACTAGAATCCAATGGGTTCCACATAAATCCTATAATTATTGCCTTGCTCCCTTTGGATTTTGTCCATAGAACTTTATCCATGTCATGTCCCCATTCCAATAGGTCTACTAGTTGACAATATTCACCCACCTATTAGTTCCCTAGGTTGGGGGAGGAGGCATTGAATATTGCAATAAGGGAGCTATGGGACCCAAGAGAGCCTTACTTTATCATTTACAAATTAATTTGGGTCATACAAATAATAAATATGGAGAAAATAAAGTGGCATTGCTTCAAAAGGACATTTGGAGGTCCATGGGGGCCTTGGGTGGCTATATGCTTCCTTACACATGTCATGACTTAACCCCAAATTTGAAATTATGAGTGATGGAATGTTATTGGAAGGTGAATATTTATCAAATTACATATCACGAGCCCAAGGATTCTAATGGGTGAGGAGGATTAACTCCCCATATAAGAGGAAGAGTCTAGGAAGAAATTAGGTGCCATGTGGAGCTAGATTCCCTACGCTTTATAAAAACAATGATGGAAGATTCTATGACAAATCAGACCTGATTGCATAACTATGACAACCTGAAATGTCAAGGCTAAAAATAGCCTCCACGAGGGCGCACTTGGGACTAGGTGGCAGCCATTCGAATTTGGCGGAAGATGAAGGGTTGAGGAGAAGACCAAGTGGCATGGAGGTTACTAAACATCAAGGATGAGTTGGAGGAAACCTATGGGAATGAATTCAACCTTGGAGGACCTTAGGAGGTTTATAAAAATATGTCATGAGGAATGGAAATTGCTTCTTATCATTTGTGAATTTTTCTTTGGAATTTGGAGAGCATTAGTTTGTCCTTTGCATGGTGAGTGCACACTTACCCTACTAGTGAGAAGATTTCGAGAGAGTGATATTCTCATACAAGTTGGAAATGGGAGGGGAAATTCATACCTCTCATTTGGAGCTTCATGGTGTGTTTTGTTGCATATAGGAGACTGCGTATGTTCGTGACCCATCTCTCCTCCCATTCTCTCAATTTCCACTTCTATATTTCCATGTTTTTCTATGAAGGAGCACTTGTGTGAATGGTGGTTGTGACCAATTGAGTTCAGTTGATTCCCAAGCATGGTTAAATGATTCATGGATCTGTAATATGTCTCTCATGTTCTCTGTAAGTCGAAATCAGAAGAAATACATATGCAAATGTCCACATTTCCAAGCTTTCTTGAGATGATTTTCCCTTTCAATGGAGATTGTATATCTGATGTGTATCGTGAATTGGGTCAATGTTATATGTTTTTAGTGAGATATTGTAATGCTTTAAATGGTATATATTCATATTTCTTCGTTCTTAACCATTATATGCACCATTTATGAGTCGAAGTTGAGATTTTATGTGTCATTTCCCTTAAGCAAATATCACTGAAATTATGCATTCGAATATGAAGCTTTAATCCTCTATTGTAGAAATATTAACCATAAAAAATGACAGTAAATTAATTATAATTATAGTGCCCATACTCTTTTCTTAAAGTTGGGAGGGTTTCATAGGAGTTGGAGAGCCATTTCTTCCCACATCCTAGGGGGAATTGCATCATAAATTGCTAGTATTTTTTCATTTTTTCCATCATTCCCAAATCGAGTTGCAGATGTCTATGAGATGTAATAAAAATATAGGAGTGTCAATTTAAGTTTCCTAATACTCCCCACATCAGTTCCTACCAAATTAGAGACCCTCTTGAGCCATTTGAATCCCCCTGAGTCAAAACTAGTCAAGACAAATTTTCCAAAATTCTGCCTTTGTTGGGAATTTTTGAATTGGGACATTACAAGTGGTATCAGAGCATGATCTTGGAACCTGATAGAGCTATATATTAATTTTTTCTGATTCTGACCTCTATCCATTAGAAACTGAAACTGGAGACCTTTATAGTGAAAGGGAAGAAGGTGGTGAAGTTAGTTCTTTTTACAATGAGATTAAGGAAAAACTAGAAATAAGAGATATGGATGACAAAGACAGTAATGCTGACCTTAATACATTCATTAAATAATCCCTTGAATGGATGTATAAACACTTTATGCAAGGGTTCAAATTGTTGTCTATCCAACTTGGGGTCAAGTCAACACCAGGGAGTAGTAGTAGTTCACCTCATGATGAGAAGAAGACAAATGGAGAAACAATTTTTTCGAAGACTGGACCTCATAACATACCTCATGAGTTAAAAAATCAGAATGGAACTGAAATAAACAAGTTTTTTGAGTCCAAACAAGGCCCTTACACCACCTATGATGTTAGAGAAGCAACAAATGATTGGCAACAATTAAGTGATGAATGTAGGAAAGTCCTACCTTTTGTTCATTTCATTAAAGATTCTCTTTAGTTCAAACAAGGAGGAAATGGGAATAGGGTATCTCATATTAATCATGATTTAAAATACGCCATGGGAAAAGTAACCATTCCTTCCTTTGATGGTTCCTCACAAATGTCTGCTAGTGCTTGGTTGCAAAAATTAAGTGTATATTTCCAATTAAATCCCATGGTTGAAGAAGATGCATTGAAAATGGCCATTCTGCATCTTGAACAGGAAGCTAGTGATTGGTGGTTCCATGGTATTAGAAACTTGGGACATGATCAGGTTTTATCTTATCAGGATTTCTTCAATGCGTTGATGGAGATATTTGAGAGGAAATACCCTAAACTTCCTTTCAAAGAACTAGCGCAATTGAAGCAAGTAGGAACTCCTAAAGCATATATGTTAGAATTTGAAACGCTTTCAATAATGGTTTCTGATGTATCTATGGCTAGGTTGGTTTTATTGTTTACTAAAGGATTGACAGAACCTTTGAGAGGGCTATTGAAATCCCATAAGCCAACCACATTGAAGGATGCCATGAATTTAACAAGGGATTTGCATAATGTGTTGCTAAGAACCAAATACCCTCCTAAGTCAAATTTCCATTACAAGTTCAAGGAAGGTAAGCAACCATGGAAAATGACTCCTATACCAAAGAAAATAAAGGAGGACCAAGCAAAGAAGAGCTTAGAAGAAACAAACTTTGTTTTACATGCCAACAACCTTGGGTCCCAAGACATAGATGTGCCAAGGGGAAGGCACACTACATTGAATTTTTTTATGAAGATGATGAAGAGGAGGAGGAGGAGGAGGAAGAGGCACAAATTTCAGCCCAAGAAGATGGGTATCAAACATCAAAAGAAGAACAACCCACTCCTGATACAAGAATAATTGTAGCACTTTCGGGCGTACCTAGATTCCACACCTTAAGGCTCAAGGGCAACATACAAGGCCAAAAGATCACGGTTCTAGTGGATGATGGAGCCACTCACAACTTCATAGATGCATTCTTGGTGGAGAGGAGAAATTTACAAGCTGATACTTTTGATGGTTTCACAATCCTCGTTCTAGGTAACAATTATATGGACTGCACTAAATGGATTCCAAAGCTTCAAGTTACTCTAGGAAATCATACTATCACTGACAATTTTTATGTCATGAACGGTGGGTGATACAAATGTGGTTTTGGGAGTAAAATGGTTGAATTCTTTAGGGGAGCATACATTGAATTATCAAGTCCCCGAAACAAGGTTCAAAAATTGAGAATGGAAACCCATCTTGTTGAGGGGAATGCACACTTACCCAAACCAAGTGGTGTTCTCTCACGACATGAGGACTATCTTGAGGAATGGAGATATAGAATGGGTTGTTGAATGTTTAATTACATATCCTAAACCTCACTTGAATATTTCCAAGCACCCTAAGGAGATAGAGCAACTATTGATTAAGTATGAGAAGGTTTTTGGAGACCTTCCCCCAGGAAGACCACTAGATAGAGGTGTTGAGCATATAATTGAGTTAGAGATAGGAAAAAAACCTATCAAAATGCATCCCTACATGCACCCCAAAATGATTCGAGATGAGACTGAAGAGGCCATTAAATAAATATTGGAATTGGGTCTCATAAGGCCTAGTTCTAGCCCATTTGCTTCTTCGGTTGTTATGGTAAAAAATAAAGATGGAACCTTGAGAATGTGCATTGATTTCATAGAATTAAACAAGAAGACAATAAATAATAGATACCCCATCCCAAGGATTGATGAGATCCATTGGGCCAAGTTATTCTCAAATATTAACCTTAGATCTGGTTATCATCAAAGTCGAATGAGAGAAGAAGACATAACAAAGTCAGCTTCCAGATTCCACTATGGTCACTTTGCATTTGTTTCCATGCCATTTGGCTTGAAAAATGCACCAGCCACATTCCAATCATGCATGAACGACATCTTCCACAAGAAAATTCATAAGTTTGTACTTGTTTTCTTTGATGACATTCTTATTTACAGTAAAACTTGGAAGGAACACTTGCATCATCTAGAAGAGGTATTACAAATTTTGCATGATCAATCTTTGTTTGCTAAGCTGTCAAAATGTGAGTTTGGTTTGACATAGCTCTTGTATCTTGGACACATCATTGGTCAATATGGTGTTAAGGTGTATATGGAGAAAATAAGAGCCATTTTAGAGTGGCCTCATCCCAAAAGTCTCACTGAATTAAGAGGATTAATTGGAATTTGCACCTACTATAGAAAGTTTGTGAAGGGGTTCCCCCAAATCAATTCACCTCTCACTGATTTGAAAAAGAAAGACATTTTCCAATGGAATGAAGGGGCTAAAAAAATATTTGCAAAGAATGAAGGAGTTAATAAGCAATTGTCTTATTCTACCCTTACCTGATTTTTCTAAACCATTTGTCTTGGAATGTGATGCATCAGGGGAAGGCATTGGAGCAATCCTAAAATAAGGACAACACCCAATAGATTTTGGGAGTAGGAAGCTACAACCACATGAGAGGCTTTACTCCATCTATGATAAATAAATGTTGTCCATCATGCATGCTTTGATCAAGTTTAGACAATACTTGTTGGAAAACAAATTTGTAGTCAAAACTGACCATAACAACTTAAGGTACTTCCTAACTCAAAAGGATTTAAATGAAATCCAACAATAGTGGGCAAGTAGGATTCAAGAATTTGACTTTGATATCGAATAAGTGAAGGGGAAAAATAATGTGGTAGTTGATGCCTTATCTAGAATACCTTCTATTTCTCTAATGGATGTAGCATAAAATTGGAAAGCCACATTAGAAGTAGAGTATGCCAAAGATAAATTTTCTTGTGAACTTTTTGATGGGACTAACCATGATGATAGGTATAAGGTGTTGGAAGGAATCATCTACTACAAAGGTAGAATCTAGTTGGTCCCTAATTCGATTTTGAAGAGGGTGGATTTAAAAAAAGCTCATGATTCTCCTCTAGCAGGTCACCCCAGTTTCTTCAAAACATACCAAATGTTGAGGGCAATATTTGCATTGAAAGGGTTAAAGGCTGATGTTCTGAAGTATGTTAATTAATTCCCCACATGCCAACAAAATAAAGTGGAGCACACTCATTCAATTGGTCTCTTACATCCCTTGCCAATTCCAACACAAAAATGGGAGAGCATTTCCATGGGCTACATCACTGGTTTGCCATAAGTATTTGGTAAGGATTGCATATTTGTGGTGGTGTATAGAATCACTAAATTTTCTCATTTATTTGTTGTTACTACCACTTTCACTACTGCACAAGTGGTTGAACTATATTTTTAAAAAGTTTTAAGATTGCATGGGCTTCCTAAGAGCATTGTCGCATGGAAGGTTGTAGCCAAGATTGATGCCTTACTAGGTGAAGTATTAAGTATAACAAAAGTCCCAAATAATAAAGAAGAATTGACTGTCAGAGAAAAGAACTGGATGCAAAAACTCAACGTGCTAGCTGGAAACAACATTATCGTTAAAAAACTGGAAGATTGGGAGGTCCGGATGGACAAATCTCAATTTGAGAATTGGCTTCGTGAAAGGAATATTTTTAAATTATTTTTTGATGGGGCATCTAAGGGAAATCCGGGGAAAGCGGGAGGTGGAGGAGTTGTCATAAACCTGGGAGGGAAAGTGGAGACAAAATACTACTGAAACATTGGATATGACTCCAACAATATGGCAGAGGCTTATGGGCTTTGGCAAGGCCTCCAGATATTGCGAAAGAATGGAGTGGAAGAGGTTTTGGTATTTGGAGACTCCAGGCTACTCATCCAAGCATTGAATGGTGGACGTAAAGGAAAGAATGAGTGAAATGTAAGGTTGATAAACAGAATAAGGTCTAAGGCCAAATTGTTCAAGAGCATTAAATTTTATCATGTACTCAAGGAGCTCAATGTGCTGGCAGACCTGGCATCCAATAAATCTATGGCTGTAGGTAGCAATGAGCTTATTGTAAACTCGACTGTAAGCAAGGATATCCCTCCCTAGTCTAAAGGGAGGTGAGAACTCCGGCTGATGGGAGTACTTGGTGTCTTATATGCAGTTTCTCTACTGAGTTCATATTAATAACATAACCGTTTTTGTTAAAAAAAAAAGAGCATTGTCAGTGACAGAGATAGCGGATTTTTTAGTGCATTTTGGAAAGAACACTTCAAAATGGTGGGGACAAATTTGACACCTAGCACAAGCTATCATCCCCAAAATTATGGTCAAACGAAGGGTGAATAAATGGTTGGAGGCTACTTGAGGAACTATGTTAGTGGGCAGCAAAAAGCATGGATAAAATGGTTTCATTTGGGTGAGTTTTGTTACAAACTACTTTCCATATGTCCATTAGCATGTCTCCGTTTAAAGCAATTTATGGTTATGATGCATCCAATATTATTGACCACATTTTTGGGTATAGTAGAGCTACAAAGGATAAGGATTGGATTGAAGAAAGGCAATAATTTTGAAGTTTTTGAGAGATAACTTGTAGGTTGCTCAAAATCAGTAGAAACAATATGTAGACCAACATAGAATGGAGAGACAATTCCAAGTGAATTACTTGGTGTATTTGAGGTTGCAGCCCTACAAACAAACCACCATAAAAGTTAAAGGTTCAGAAAATCTCAAACCAAGATTTTATGGTCCCTACAAAGTGATTTGAAAAGTTGGAGAAGTGGCCTATCAATTGGAGCTTCCCATGGGAAGCAAAATTCATAATGTATTTCATGTGTCTTTTCTAAAGAGGGTTATAGGGCAACACATTTCAGTTTCAGATACCATACCACCTTTGGATGATGGAGGAAAAATTGTTCTCATTCAAAACAAAATCTTGAGAACAAGGGAGAGAAGGCTACGAAGTAGAACAATAAAAGAATATTTGGTACAATGGAAGGATTTTCCTAGTGAGGAGGCCACTTGGGAAGATGAACAAATTTTGCAGCATCCAAACTTGGCATTGCTTGAGGACAAGCAATATTGGGTGGGGAGGAATTTCATGTCCCCATTCCAATAGGTTTACTAGTTGACAATGTTCACCCACCTACTAGTTCCCTAGGTTGGGGGAGGAGGCATTAAATATTGCAATAAGGGAGCTATGGGACCCAAGAGAAACTTAGTTTATCATTTACACATGAATTTGGTTCATACAAATAATAAATATGGAGAAATTAAAGAGGCATTGCTTCATAAGGACATTTGGAGGTCCATGGGGGCCTTGGGTGGCTAGATGCTTCCTTACACATGTCATGAATTAACCCCAAATTTGAAATTATGAGTGATGGAATGTTCTTGAAAGGTGAAGATTCATCAAATGAAATATCATGAGACCAAGGATTCGAATGGGTGAGGAGGAGTAACTCCCCATAGAAGAGGAAGAGTCTAGGAAGAAACTAGGTGCCATGTGGAGCTAGATTCTCTGCGCTTTATGACAACAATGATGGCAGATTCTATGACAATTCATACCTGAGTTGAAGTTGAGCTTTTTATGTGTCATTTCCCTTAAGCAAATATCACTGAAATTATGCATTCGAATATGAAGCTTTAATCCTCTATTGCAGAATCCTTAACCACACCAAATGACAGTAAATGAAGTATAATTACAGTCCCCATAATCTATTCTAAATTTTGGGAGGGTTTCATAGGAGTTGGAGAGTCATTTCTGCCTACACCCTAGGGGGAATTGCATCATAAATTGCTAGTAATTTTTCCCTTTTTGCCATCATTCCCAAATTGAGTTGTAGATGTATATGGCCTATCATAAAACTATCAAAGATTCAATTAAAGAGTCCTAAGACTCCCCAAATCAGTGCCTACCAAATTCAAGACCCTCTTGAGTCATTCGAATCCCCCTGATTCGAAACTAGTCAAGACAATTTTCCCAAAATTCTACCTTAAATGGGAATTTTTGAATTGGGACATTACAACCCAGGTGTGAAGCACCCAAAGAAATTTCACATGTCTAAGTGGAGAGTGTTTGTTCTAATTTGATTCAAATTGAATTGTTTTTTGCGGGTACAACAAAATTCTATGGATTTGATATCAGTTCCTCCTCTATCATCATTCAATTATGTTGAGTGAAAATTGAAAATGGTTGCATATCTCAAGAGCCATGAGATATTTGATGTGTCTATTGGAGCTGTGGAAATTCCATAATCCGATGATGAGAAGTCTATTTGGTTAAATGATTGTGACAGAGTGTATGGAGCCATGTGTCTAACCATTCCTCCAAGGATGCACTATATCATTGATCTTGTTGAATTCCCAAGTGAAATATGGTCCAGATTGGACAAAGCATTTGGGCAGTAGACTAAAGATATTAGCATAGAGCATTGGGATGGCGTCTTTGGAATCTCTTTGCAAGCTCCTGTAGCCTCCATTACTCTTCCTGAAGATGAAGTTGTTCAAGATGAAGAAGAAGCAAAATCTTCAACTTAATCAATTTGAATTGGTAAAAACTCTTCTTGTAGTGACTCCTTCTCCTGTTTCTCCACAAGTTCATGATATATGTGATATCTCATATTCTCATACAGTCAATCCAGAAAAATACATTCGAACCTACATTGTTGAATAAAAACTGTCCTTCCATCCCACTTAGTCATTCTCCATTGGTTCTTCTATCCTAAATTTTGTGCAAAGTTTGCCGGTGACTACTTAAGGAGCTGAAGAGAAATTCAATTCTTTTCTCTCCAATCATGCAACTAGTGTGCAGAGAAGTGATATGTTGGATTTTTTTGGGATTAATCCATTCACCCTCATTGATATAGTGCTTCCAATAAATTCCTACATGATTGCTTGCACCAATTCTCATAGTTTTTTTGAAGAAGGAGAAAACTGTGCATCTGCCATCTCATTGGTGCACTTGGGAATTTTGTTCCACATTCTTGGAGCTGATATCACCTTATTTGGTTCAAAGTTAGATTTTCAAGGCCTCTTAGTTATGCTTGTAACCGACCTCATTATTTTTGGTGTGAAAATCAAGCACCTCAAGTCTCTTCCAAATTTACTATTGGGGATTCGATGTCAGTTTCTTTTTATGAGTTTGTTGATATTAATTTTTGTGAGTCATTGGATATTTTGGAAGCTATATCAGATTATAGAGCTCAAGCATTCGCTCTCCATGGTCTCGGGCCTCCTCCTCCTTCCTACTCGATCACATGCTCATCTCCTCATAGTGCTAGTAAAGATGGACACCCCTTACATTGACTTGGATAGTTGATCCTCACACCGAGAGCTGATATTACATCACATGGTTCAATTTTCAAAGCTGCAACATCTTAGTTGCTTTGGTTTACCTCACATGGTTCGAATTCTCAAGCACTCTTTCTCTTTTGTCAAATTATCTTAGTTGCTCTACATGGTCCCATAATCTATTATGCAGTTGTCTATGTTCTTGATAAAGTGGAGCATATTCCTCTTTTTCCCAAGAAGAAAATACCTCTAGAAATCTAATCAAGTTCACACCTACTTGGATTTGGAGTAGTTTAATTCTGGTGTACCTCATTGTCCATTTTTGAGGGAGGATTTTCCCCATGAGGTTCTGCCTCTTTCCTCATTTTACATGGACGAATATACATTTAGATTGTAATGGGTGACCTTTGATCTTACTAGGGCCCAGGTTGTCCAAAGTTAGGATTAAGGGGGGGTGTTAGGATTATTAATCCTACCTTTGACCACTTCCTTTGACAACATAGTATGTTTTACAATTTCCTAGCTTAGGAGGTCATCATCACTTCACTAGTGCATGGGGGACATATCTAGGGTACATATACCACTTAATGTGCCTGCCTAGATGAATTTTGGTGCTCCAGGGATTAATACCTATAATTTAGGAACCCACTCGGAGTGCCACCAACACTGTCCAACAATTGACTCCAATAGGTATTCAGTTATGTCCAATTATGCTTCGATTCCCATCAGTTAGTTCACTCTTAGTCTCTCTAGCGTCAGTTTGCATGATTTGAGGGAGGTAGGGTGAATTTACTCACCTACCCTCTTCAGTTAACTGGTTGTGAACTATTTTAGATCCGGAGTTGCACTAGTTAGCTCTAGTGGTGATTTTTCCCACACTGAGTTAGCTCCTGAGTCAGTCCAGGTTGGTAGATTCAACTGCCTCTTTAGGCATTCAAATTCTCCTATATGTATAACCATTGTATTACATATTATTTACTGAATATGAGGATTAATATTGATTAATGTATGAATACAATTTATTCCAATTATTGGTCTCATAAGTGTTTTATATTCCATGAATTATTGATCTGAGTTTATCAATTGCTTCTCTCTCTTCTACAATTCTCCATTTGAATTATGTAGGCCTAATTATCCTATGTTTCATTGAATTTTACATGCACAATTAAAATGCATGACGTGTTGGTGTATTAACCCACAAACTTATATCTCGGCTTATAAAACTATCATTAATGTTAGCCAGTCTTGTGCAAAAAAAACAAGTGGTGTGTTTGTTAATGTAGCGTTGACTTAATATTGTTGGCCTTGCGTATATAAAGTAAATGGTAAATTGATATTTGGCCTTTGCGCAGTAAAATTATTGAGTGACCCAACACTCATATAAATAAAGGAAGTGGCCTTTTTCATTAGGTAGGCATCTAAGCGAGAATGAAGATATGAAAAGTGCAAAGATGAATCTTTTGGGGTTTAGAAGATAAGGATGCTTGGTGTGCAAGCTTGATTATACAAATCTCAATGTGCAATAAGTGCGCAGATCGGATTGTGTAAGTGATATGCAATTATTGAAATGGTTCGTAGATCACAGAATGAAGAAGGTGTTAATCACATAAATTACCGAGTTTTGAAGTTTGTAGATCACAAATCATTGGAATAACAGAACAAAGAGTTGCATATTACAAAAGATGCAAACCACATATCGCAAAAGGTGTAAAGCGTTGATATCACATATCTCAGAAGACATAGACATATATCTGAGAGGGTGCATATCATAGATCAAAGAAGACACAAATCACATATCACCATAGTTGCAGTTTTGTTACAAACATATTCTTTTCAGGGTGGAAGGAAGGGGTAAGGAAAGGGAGTTGTAGCTTCCTTCTAGTTGGTGCTGGAGAATACAAAAAAAGGAGTTGGTGCTTCTGTTCAGTTGGTGCTAAAGAGAAAGAAGAAGAGATTGCAGTGTTTAATCAGGTTGGTGCCTGACTACAATAAGTTGGAGCTTGCACAATAGGACTGATATCCATTTAGGTTAGTGACTGAAATAAGTAAGTTGGTGCTTGCGCAAAAGATTGAAGTCCTTACAGGTTGGTGCCTATAATCAACGAGTTGGTGCTTGAAATCAAGTTAGTGCTCACATTTTGGAGATTTATGTCTCTAGTCGTAAACACAATTTATATAATATTTATATATTTACTATACATATTATTTGTGCACTAGTGTTTCTTATTATTTTGACTAAAACATAAATTGATGCATGATTTTTTTGAAGTAAAAATTTGTATAATCCACGCCTTATACTGATTCACCCCCCGCCCTCTCAGTATAAATAAGAATTCCAACATCTATTATGTTATCTTTATAGAAGCAAAAACTATGTTATCCTAGTTAGTTGGTTAGTAAAAAGAACTTAAAACCTTGGCTTGCAAGATTTTTAATATTGATCTCTTATGGAAACATGATGATAACATGTTGTTTTGTGGTTGGTCAGGTTTTCATAGAGGCAGACCAACTTGCTAAAACCATGTGAATGCTACTTTTATCATAATATAAAGTTCAACTAGTTTACTATACGCACACACACATAGCATCCTAAATTAATTACACAAAAAACTGTAAGTTTGGAATATATATATATATATTCATTGCTAAAAAAGTGAAAAAAATGAAGAAAAACATTTAAAAAATTATGATACTTTATAGCTAAGAATATTCAAAATGTCAAATACTACCTAAAAAAATGGGTGCTAGTGGTAGCACCATTTTTTAAAACGAGAGTAAAAACAACCATTAAATGCGACCTCTAAAAAAACAAGAATTCTAGAGAGTTCTCAACAAATTGGTAACTATGTTTCAATATTAATGTTTAAGAAAGATCAAAGGACTTGACATATCAAAAAAGAAAGGGAGTGCTTGATGTGATTCCAAAGAAAAGAAGTAAGCATATCAAGATTTTGTTCAAGAAGGAGCTTTAGAGAGATGACAAGAAAATAGATATAAAGTTACAAATTTGAACTTGATCATGTTTTTATGGGGAAAGATGGGAAGAATAATCTCTAATAACATTTGAGGGCATGAAAAACAATGAACTTATACTTCATTGGAACCCAAGCTTTGTATTGTAGAAAACATCCAAGTTGAGTACTCCTTTGAAAGCCATTCGAATCTATGTCTCTCATCCTATTTTATTGAATAATGGGGTAGTAAGTCAAGAGGTTCTAAACGGAGTTGGATTTAAAGGTACAAGCCAGCTCCCTCTAAAAATTGAGTAAGCTATTTATGTTAAGGGAATCTCACCCATTGTCTTCATAATGAATATATAATCTCAAAATATGAGAATTTCTAAATATATACGAACATCTACCACAAGTCTCCTAATGAGTTGAATAAGAGAAAATGAAGTGTTCTCCCAATAGACTCCTCATTGCACTACTCACTTATGTATATATTTTAATTTCCTTCATCTTATCATGATGTGACTATCATTCCTTACTCTCACTTGGATGAAAGTGCAACTAACACCATTTAGTTCATAATCCTTTGGCTAAGAGGTTGTGAGCAGGATTTATCTATTCCACCAAAGATGCCCGAGAATTATACCTAGACCCAATTGTTATTTTTCATAAACATGAGCTTATCATTGATGACACCTTAAACCTTGGTAGGGTAAATATCAACACCCCACTTTCATCAACCCAACAAACTTATGTTGTTAACAACTTATATATATATATATATATATATATATGTTGTTAACAACTTATGTCTGGAGGAATCGGTAATTGGCCCAGGCTTGTACTCGCGTGACACATGCTTGATTTCTACCTGCTGCCACTATAACCTCCAGGTTCACCCACACTGCCCATACATGGGTGCACATGCTATTCAAGGTTTGAACCTGCAGTGTCACAAGGAGTGCCTTAACAGTGCACGACAACTTACATACACATTAATCACAAGGTATATGATGATTAATCTCCATCCTTGGTTGGTTAGAACCAACCTTGATTTGCCTAAGATGAATATGAATACTATGAGAGTGATGGACTTTAAGATAGCTTATACTAATAATTAAACCATTTTCAATCTAGAGATATGAATAATAAGAATGAAGTATAGGATAAAACAACTCTCATGTTGAAATCAAAGTGTACTTCATATATGGTTTGTGAACCTCCTCCAAAGTCATTCTATTAATAATTATTTTTAATACTGGAGGATTAAGGAAAGAGATACAAGATAGTGGAAGATTATCATATCTAAGCTAAAAGATTGTGAAAGAGCCATAATGTCAGCATGCAAATACTAAGAGTGTCGATATATTTGTTTGATTTGATGCATGGAAGATTGATGCACACATAAAGGAAACCTTTGCTTTCCAAAACTAAAATCGACTTAGTAACAAAGTTGGCATGTGAAGATAATACTATGAAATAACTCCTTAGTAATAAGAGGGCAATCCTTAAATTTTACAAAACAATACCATGAAATACTAATCTCTTGGATTTAATGAACTTAGAAAGCACAAAAATAAAGGCTCTCTCAACATGGGACCATTAAACTTATTGAAGTCCAGTACAACAAATCTAACTCCAAATATAGATCTTAGACCATACATCATGAAATTAAAGATGGGAGTATTCTCTCTTGAGAATAACTAAAACCACATAACCATTGTTAATTAAAATTTGAGAAGTGGGGGGCATAACAAATGTTGGTACGGTGAACAACATATTTAGAAAGACATAAAATGTGGTAATTCCAACACATTTCTCTAATAACAAACACGAATATCATAGAGATATGTAGGAAAGATTGAAAGCCTCAACATTAGTATTTTTGAGGTTATTTTTAACTCCATGGAGTCATAGAGGTCATTGAGAATATACACCACCTTTGGATACTTTCATTGACGTGAGACAAAGAATAATATAATTTGCAAAAAGCATTATGAACTTCAATTTTATGAGGCATAGATACGTTATCATTTAAAAAAAAAACATACTAAAAACAATACCATCAAAGGTAATACAACCTTTCTTTGATCCCAAATTGTTGACAAGCAACGTATCTAATGCGTTTACATATAAGGTGAAAAGAGTGGAAAAAAATATATATTTAACACCATTCACTTAATGAATGCTAGTGTTATAAACTAGCCATTCCGGGTTATGGCTATTGCTCTGAATTTATGGAGGATCATTTGATCTCACAGGACTCATTTCAGCTCTTTTGAGCTTGGACTGAGGAGCTTTCTCCTCGTTTTGATTGTTGATATGCTGCTCATGGAAGCGGCCTCTTTTAGATTGTTGTTCATAGCCCTTTGGTACTCGGTAGATGTGGCTGAAGGGACTGATCCCCATATATGATGAGACAGTATTTCTGATGGGAACTTACTCTTATTAGTATTACCTTTTCCCCTGGCAGCGTCTCGAGGTGATTATAGACCATATGAGTTGTATACTTAAGAATTGTAACCCATTCCTGGGATGGTTGGATTGATGCCCTTTGATTCTTAATAAGAATAACAAGGACAGGCTTTTTTCCTCCTGAAAAAGAAAAGAAAAAAAAAATGCTAGTGTTATAAACTATGCCAACTTTCACTTTACGTAGCGTTGTATCTTATTGAGTAGTGACAAAGGAAACAATCACAATTAGAAAATCAAGGCCTTTAATCTTTGGAGCAAAGCATGCATATGGATGATATCAAATTCTTTCTTATAATCGATAATGTAACAAAATATTACTATTTCTTATGTTAATTTCCTCTAAAGGGATTTGAGAGTAAGGTTATGATTTATAGTTTGATGATGGCATTGACCCTTGACACAAAATTTCTCTATTCATGTCAATTTTGGAATTTATTCAACCAACATGGTAGCAAACGACTTGGTTATAATAAGTTTGATTATAAAGGATTTTTAATTATTATGAATAAGGTTGTATTTGAATTTGAAAGATGAATAATGTTGGAAATGCAAGAAGGGGAAATATAAGAGATTATATATTTGAAAATATTTAGAGATGATGAATTAAGCAACTTTCCAGGATATAACAACAATTTGTAAGCCACATATATTGAAAACTCATAGTTCAACCTCTGGCAAAGACGTATGGAGACACACCCAAGCTAGAGGAGTCCCACTCAAAGGGGTTTCCTACCCTTTCAACCTCACTTTGACATGCCAAATATCAACCACATAAACAATGAATTAAATAAAGCCTATTTGAGACACTTGGTTTTGAGGAGGTCAACATCAAGAGCTTTACAAGTATTAAGCTTAGCTTCAACTAACATTGAGAACGATCTAATTTAAGAAAGTGACAAAAAGGAGGTGGATGAATAGAACTTGGAATCTCCATTTGAACTCACAACCATTGTCATCATTTAGAGTGCCTTATATCTAATAGAATGGATTTTTATATTATATATATTTTAAGTGTATTATCCGTGATGTAACTAATTTTTTTTATAGTTTTCCCTTCAAACATAAATTAAATAATTTAAGAAAATATTAATATAAACATGAAGTGGATAACTTGAAAACAATATTTTCTTCCTTTTCTATTTCATGTCTCTTCATTGGAGGCCTAACTATAGAACTATAGATTTTTATGTAAATAATTATTTTTATTTGATGTAATCACAAAGTTTATGTGTACAAATTGCATAATCCAAGCACAATAGGGGTTTTAAAGGCCATTGAATCCATATATGTGATGGCAATCAATGATTTCAATAGATTTGTATGCAGTGAATGTTATCGAAAAATTTGAATATTAAAATTTGGATAAAGCCCAAATGAGAAAAAGTTAAATCATTGGTTCATGGTCCTACTCTTATAAACACTAAACACTCACAAATAGAATTACAACAATATCATGTAAGTATTATGTTAAGGACAATTGCAAGAGATTTAATAGTGAACATAAGAATTCAAAAGCAACTTATTCTAGATAATAACTACCATTATTTGAACACTATAATTAAATGATAGTTGATGTAGGTAGCAACAACCTAGTGTCATTATCTATAAACATGAAGAGCTCAAAACTTACACATTTTTACATCATCATTAGATTAAAAGTTCATATCTAAAATGTAACATAATAATTGCATTGAGAGTAGCTAGGTGTTCTATAACCCAATATGAGGAGATGTTGTAATGTTATGTACGAGGGAGATGTTGTAACATAACAACCCAATATGGGGGAGATATTGTGGGGGAGAGGTTGGGGATTTGGTTCATTACCATTATTATGTTAAAGTTACAAAAAAAAAAATTCAAAAATTCATGACAACTCATAAAATAAAAAAATTAAAACTAACATAGATCCATCTTCAATGTGGATCTATTAAACATCTAGAAGGATCAATTTTTTTTCTTGATGTATAAAAAATTAAAAATAATTCACACCTCATTTGATTTAAAATGAATCTACGCTTGTACTATTTACAAATAAAAATACAACCATTACCATAATCACTACTTAAAATAATATTTTCAACTAAGATGTGAAATGTGAAATGTCTATTCTACCAAAATCACTTAAAACCTTGATAATATGCAACATCATGATTACATAAGCAAGATGACCCAAAAAAAAAATAATTTAAAAATAAATTGACTATGAATCCATCAATTAACATGAAGTTAATTTTTTTTTTTATAATGTCTTTTAAATTAAGTTGTGTTATTTTTTATAATGTCTTTTAAATTAAGTTGTGTTAGACTTAAGGGATAATAAGTGGACATTTCATCCATCATGGGTTAAAAGTTGTAAGATAAAAAACAACTATACTAAAGTGAAATAAATAGAAGATATGATTAGTTAGAGTTGGTGAGAGGAAATAAATTAAAAGAAAAAAAGAAAAAAAGTTCATAAAAATAAATGAATGAATTAATAAAAATAAAAATAAAAGTAATGAATTAAATAATTTTAAAAATTGGAATAAAAATGAGATTTATGAGAAAAAAATAGAAAAGACTTTCCAATGAGCTAAAGTTGGATAGTGGAAATAAATTAAATATTAAGGTAAATAATGAGAAGATAAAAATGAGAATAATGAAATAAATTAAAAAAACAAACTAAAGATGAAAAACAAAAAAAACTTAGAAATAAGAAAGATAACAAAGTATAACTTCTAAGAAATAAGAAAAAGTTAAATCATTTGTTCATGGTCCTACTCCTATAAACATTTGAATAATAAAATTAGGATAAAGGCTAAATGGTTAAATCATTGCTTCATGGTCCTACTCCTAAACATTAAACACTAACAATTAAAATTACAACAATATCATGTAAGTATTATAGTAAGAACAATGGTAAGAGATTTAATAGTGAGCATAAGAATTCAAAAGTAATTTATTCTATATAATAGCTACCCTTATTTGAACACCGTAATTAAATGATAGTTGATGTAGGTAGCAACCATCTAGTCTCATTATCTATAAATATGAAGAACTCAAAACTTACACATTTTTACATAATCATTAGATTAAAAGTTGACTATATAATTGCATTGAGAGTAGCTAAGTGTTCTATAGCCCAATATGGGGGAGATGTTTGTATTGTTATGTACCAAGGAGGTGTTGTAACATAACAACCCAATATGGGGGAGATATTGTGGGGGAGAGGTCGGGGATTTGGTTCATTACGATTATTATGTAAAAGTTAAAAAAATTCAAAAATTCATGACAACTCATAAAATAAAAAATTCAAAACCAACATAGATCCATCTTCAATGTAGATCTATTAAACACCTAAAGGGATCAAAATTTTTGAGGTATATTTTTTTCTTGATATGTAAAAAATTAAAAATAATTCACATCTTATTTGATTTAAGATAGATCTATGTTGATACTATTTACAAATAAAAATATAAGATGATCATAAACACTAAAAATAATATTTTCAACTAAGATATAAAATATAAAATATCTATTTTACCAAAATCACTTGAAACCTTGATAAAATGCAACATCATGATTACATAAGCAAGATGACATAAAAAAAAATTGATTATGAATCAATCGATTATCATAAAGTTAAATTTCCTTTTTATAATGTCTTTTAAATTAAGTTGTGTTAGACTTAATAAGTGGACATTTCATCCATTGGTTAAAAGTTGTTTCATAAAAAAAACAATTATACTAAAGTGAAATAAATAGATGATATGATTTGCTAGAGTTAGTGAGAAGAAATAAATTAAAAAAAAGTTAATAAAAATAAATAAATAAATAAATAAAGATAAAAATAAAAAGAATAAATTAAATAATTTTAAAAACTAAAAAAAATAATATCTAGGAGGAAAAAAGAGAAAAGACTTTCAAATAAGTTAAAATTGGACAATGGAAATAAATTAAATATTAAGATAAATAATAAAAATATAAAAAACCAATCAAAAATAAAAAAAATAAACTTAACACATAAAAGATCTTCTAACAATAAGAAGAGGAGGAGGCTCAAAGAACTAGAGGCTACGACCATGTTGAGACCATGATAGATCTTAGTATTAAGGAAAATAACGGAAATCAAGATAAATTAGGTTTATTGGAGTAATGTGATAAATAATGAGAATATGCAGCTAAAATTTTAACTTAATCTAAACATTTATCCACCTTTATAAAAAGAAAAATGCATATATTCACTTTTATTAAGAAAAAAAGCTAAGTCACATGGTTCGAATTCGAATTCGAGTTCGAGGACCATTTGATTCGATTCGAAATCGAACTTCTCGATGAGGTTCATTTGAGTTTCGTCTTTAGATTCGAGTATATATATAACTGAACTATAATACAAAATAAAATAAAAGGTTACATCAACAATTTAATCGTGGAACTGGAAATACACAACTTAGGGTTTGTTTCAACTTTCAGCTCAACTGCTTAAATAAATTTAATCTCAATCGCGATTAACTACAGTCTTCAATGGCGACACAATAGAATTGCAGTTTTGTAACCGTAGTTGCACTTATAGATTATAGTATGTAACTGAAATAGTGAGTTGGTGATTGAGCAGTAGCACTGATTCATGAACACTGAGATCAAAACTCATGGAGTTGCGAACTCTAAGCACTAGCATGAGGGTTTCTTTGCTAAGTAGTGACAAGTAGAGAGGAAAAACTTTGCACGCGGGTTGGGAGTTGGGACTAGGGTAGGTAGACCATAGGGTGTTAGGACTAAGGCTTAAATGAAGAAACAAAGATGAAGAAACCAAGCTCAAAGTTTTTTTATTTTTTTAATTAAATTCGCCTTTAGATTTGAATCAGCTTGAGATTCGGCAAAGGTTCAAATTCGCCTAATCTTGTGACTTCGAAAAAAAGAAGAAGTATCGTAGTCCCTCTTTTACGGACAAGGAAGAAACGATAAAGAGATGTCAAACTGGATGAAAGTGGAAACACCACTTTGGCTCTCTTAAAACTCGGCGTTGAAATTCTTATAGGATTGTCGATAAAGACCGAGGCCGATTCATTCCCGTATACTTCACGACAAATCTCGGTCCTATCGTATCATTTTCCACCGGAGCCCAACTTTGACTCGACGAAGCCGGCATAATTAGATGGAGACCGATCGTTATTTGGTCGTAATTTCTTTTCGGCAGCAGCCAGTTGCAGTCTTTACTCACGAATTTAGTAATCTTTTATTTATTTATTTTAATTTTTACTTTAAGTTGGACGAATTTCCGTGCATTGCATTTCATTTGAGGTCCGAACAGTCAGACTAGTGTACTGCGAGGGAAGCAGCAGCTCGTCGCACCAAAGAACAAAGAACGGGGAAATAATGGTGAGGAAGCTGCATCGGCGCAGAGCATTTGTTACTCTCAGCTCGGCCGTTCTTTTATCTGCAGTTTGAGCCGTTTTACGATCAATTTCACCAGCTCTTACGATCAATCTTGGTGAAGTTCAAATCTTTGCATTTTAATTCACACGTATAAAGTGCAGCGGTTATCGATATTATTTTCGGGCCGTTGCGTTATTTCCGGTCTGAAATCTGTTCCCGGGGCTGAAATTTGGCTTTTTTTTTAATTACTTTCAACTATTTGTCAGTGTTGCCTTGAAACGAAGTAAATTCGTTGCGTCTGAATGTTTGTTAATTCAGTCCATGGCGGATTTGAACCGATCCAGTCCATTTTTCTGTAGAAAGTTAGTGAATAAGGCTTACAGATCCTCGTGCTTGGCAATATTTTTGTTCGAAATAGAGGAGTTATTTGCACAATTATTCGAAGATCGCTTTGAATGCCCTTTATTACTTTGCAGCTGACCAGGCTGGTTAAGAACCGGGGCGCCATGAGAAAGAAGGATCTTAAGAAGTTGAAGCTCGCGGTTCCGGCACAGGAAACCCCTATGTCCGACTTCTTGTAAGCAAATTCCGGGTTTTACTCTCGTTTGGACTAAGAAAAGCTGTAATATTTGCATATAGTCTATACGGGAATCTTCTTAAATAATAGCAAGCAGGGATTGTTTATTTCTCAATTCTTGTAAGTAAACTCTGTATTCTTCAATTTTTATGAAGAGATGCAATTAGTGCTTGCGGAGTATTTACCTTTGCAACAAAACTTGAAAATAATCCTCTTTTATGTGTTATTATGGTTCTCGGTAGGATGTTCACGTGAACAGGCTCCTACGAGGACGATGATTTGTACTAAAGCTTCAAATATGTAAAGTTAATCAAACAGGTTACGAAACCATATTTTTAGGGCACTTATGCGCTTCCTTTTGATAGAAAAATGTTACCCCAGGTATAAAAATATGGAGTAAAATGGCCTTTGAAGAACATCAAATTTGGTCCGCCTTTGTTTACCAGTTTAATTTTCCATAATTTTAATGGACTTCGAGTGACTTTTGAAATCCACTAGTTTGGAGGAGTGATTATGGCCTCGTTATGCTTGGAGGACTGGTGGGTGTTATCCAGCTTGTTTTCAAATGTCCTATTATGTCGAATTAATGTGAATTATATATTGTATTCATTGGTTTCTGGATACAATTTTTTGTTTTTTTTTAATTTTTTTTAAAGATGTTGGATGCTTTAGCCTACGTTATGATTTTGAGGGATTGTGTAAATCTTCACTAATACGCTCTCTGTACTTTGATTAGGACTGCAAGTGGTACATTTCAGGATGGTGATCTCCTTCTAAATAGGCAAGGTTTACGGCTTATTTCCCAAGAAGATGTTGAGAGTGTAAGCGCTTATCTCAAATAGATGTTAGAAATATTAAATAGTCCGAGCCTTGATCTGGTCTTGCCGAAACATGCACATTGCCTTTCCATGACAATGACCAATGCATTCAGGCAGCGGTATTTGCTTAAAGGGATAACGGTTTTGTTTCAGTTTAATGGTATAAATTTTTGAAAAACTATTTCTGATATGTATTATGAACATTTGCTGAATCTGATGGTGTAAAATATGTTTTACTATGACCCAAGACAACGCACACACATGTTCCTTGCCTTCTTTTTGCCTTTTTCTTTTCTCCCCTTGTATTTAATGAAATCGGCATAGTGAATGTAGGCATCTTTAGTCCCATAGGCCAGTTGGCCTCGTTGATAGTTTAAAATAATACATCTCTCCATGGGACGGACTGTTACATTTCTGTGGCGCAAGCCTTTTGTGTGAAATAAATAGAGACCAAAAGAACAAAGAATTCAAAAGTAATTTCAAAAGGAAGGAGGGATAATTCCAGTCCCTGCCATAGTACTACTCATCTAGATGGACCCTGAAGGTGGGGTAGACCCTTCTGTGCTGTGGCTCTTTTGGCCTGGTAATACATCACTGTTGTACTCTTTTCGCAATGCCCCATGGTTGGCCACCTTGGAATATTTCTCCCCGTGGAGTATCCTCTACCGTTGACTTCTCTTTGAGATGGCTATATGCTTTGCATTGTAGAAGGAAGTGCTGCTCCGTTGACGTCTCCCTTGATCTGCATATGCCATATTATGCTAGAGAAAGAGTGTATACATATACATACAAAGAGAGAGTGTATACACATATATAGAGAGAATATATACACATATAGAGAGAGTGTATACAGACAGAGAGAGGGAGGATATATACATACAGAGAGAGGGGGAGTATATATATTATATATACATATATCTAGAGAGACAAATAATAATAATATTTTTTAAGGTCACAGCTTAGCCAGATATCAAATTGGTGTATGTAACTCCATCATTTGTGGAACAAGGAACCCCTCTACACAGCGATTTCAGTGTAGAGATTTGACTGATAGAGAGGGAGTATATATACATACAGAGAGAGAAGGAGTATATATATTATATATACATATATCTAGAAAGACAAATAATAATAATAATAATAATAATAATTTTTAAGGTCACTGCTTAGCCAGATATCAAATTGGTGTATGTAACTCCATCATTTGTGGGACAAGGAACCCCTTTACACAGCGATTTGACTGATAAAGCCTACGAAGATGTACAGGCCCTACCCCTTCAGATTTAAACCATAACCTCATATATATATATAAAGGAGATATTTTTATTGAACTGTCTGTGAGGACAATTGGCCTATGGAACTAAAGATGCCTACTTTAATTGAGACAATTCCATTAAATACAATGAAAGGAAAGAAAAAAGAAAGAAATCAAAGGCGAGGGCCAAAATATGGTACAAAGAAGTTTTGTACTACTCATTTGGACTCCATCTTCATCTCTCAGTGTCGGGAATCATTTATCATGCTGTAGCTGATTTCAAGAGCTCGTTTCTTAAGTGCTACCAGAAGATTTGGACTATTCATCTGGACTCGTCCATGTTGAGAATCATCTACCTTGTTGTAGCCGATTTCAAAATCTTGTCCCTTACGTGCAACATTCTTGTGGTCTGCTTTGCTGTGCTTCCATATGATCCTTTTGAAATGCCATCTCAAAACTGTTGATTTATCAATCTGCTGCTCTCTGGTTGCGGGCACAGGCCTTGTATAGCAGCAAGAAATGTTGTTGTGCTGAAGAGGCGCATTTTACAGCTCACCAGGGGGAGCTCATCCTAGAGCTGACACGTGTCTTTTATAAAAAAATTAATAAAAATTTATAAAAAATAACATGTTGGCTCAAATTAAATTTCAAATATTTAGAAATAAATTAAATATAAAATTAGATAATTAAAATCATAAACATTGCATTACACATTTCCTCAACAATTCAACTCTAAAAATGGGTTTGCACCTCCAGATATTTGATCCCTCTCGGCGTTTATTAGATCCTTTTTAAGATGGATCTATGCTGGTTTGGTCTTTGCCTCTCCTTTTCCACACACGTCCAACATACCCTTTCTTCCCATTCTTCCTTGGGCTGTTCCCACTTTCCTGTTTAACACCATAGACTAGGAAAACTTGTTCTTAGCTGAGCTATGATCCGTTCTTCTTGCCATGGGCTACTAAGTTACGGGTAGTCTTGGTCCCTCGTTTCTTCTAATCTTCACGTTGTTGCTTCCTCTTGATGTGTCTCCTCCATTTGCCCTTTCTGTAACACTCCTGTAAGAGCATTATCAACTCCTTGTCAGTGAGGCAACTCTCCTCCACTATGCCCTAATCTCTGAACCACTTCATATATTGCAGATTTCATATTCCCTTCTTTCACTTCAGCGCTTCATGGTTGATTTTGACAGGAATGTTTTAGCTGTTTATCCCTGCCACTCTCTATCTGTATAAAATTAGCTTTCCTAATACATCCAACTCTATGGGAAATAATCTTGTTTCAGCTAAAAGTATCTCATATGGGATGCAGGTTTTTACCCCAAAGAAACCTGTTATTAATTGCTTTTGTGCTCTCTCCATCTGGTTCCACCAATTTCTATTTGTACCTTGCCCCCATACCTCACAACCGTTTAATAGTATTGGAGTTATGGGTGCCTGGAAGAGTGGGTACAACATGCACCAATTCCAAATCTCCATTGTTTTGCATCTATTCTGAAGCAGGGAGATAGCTTTCTAGCCTTGTTGGAGCCTCTTCCGTATGCACATGTCCCAACTTAGCTTCTCATCAAATTCCAACTCCAGGTACTTCCAGTTTTGAATTTTCTCAGGTGGTTTGCCTTTGAAGCTATTTTTGTTTGTTTTGATTTTGTTTTGAGAAATAATACCACTACTTTTGTTTTCTCCATGTTTGCATTCATCCATACTTCCATGCAAAAGGTCTCCAAAGATTGTTTGTGGTTTTGCAGGTTGTTTAGTGTTCTGGCTGCCAAGATTACATCGTCAACATGTATTAAAAATCTTAGTTTTATTCCCCCTTTGTTTATGCCCCCCTCTCCCCCCTTTGTTTATTTCCCCTCTCTCCCTTCTTGTTTATCCAATTTTCAAGCTTGTAAATGTAGAACCTAAATAGTGTGGGGAAAGGAGGGCATCCTTATTTCATTCCTATATTAGTGTTGAAGCTCTCTGAGAAGTTCTCAGTGGTTCTGATTTTATCCTTTACTTGCTCATATGACATGTGTATCACTTCCCTCCATTAGCTGGGGACCCTTATTTCCACCAACCTTTCTCATTTTATCTCTCTTGGGATGTTACCAAAGGCGTTTTGAAGCCCACAAAGTAGCACCAAAGTTCCTTGTCTCTGCTTTGCCAAATCTTCTCAATTACGTGTCTTAGCATGAGGTAATGGTCTATGGTGGAGTGCTTTGGCTTGAAATTGGCTGGGCCTTTCTCTCTTTGGCCCTCTTCCTCCACCCATTTGCTGACTTTTCTTTTCACAATCCCTCCAATTAATTTGGTGAATACTGGGCTGTTCCCAATGATTCTATAGTTTCCTGGATCATTTTTGTCCCCTTCTTGAAAATGGGTAAGGTGAGGTTTGTGTTGAGATTATCCAAATTGGAGTCTAATGCAAAACAGAAAACTTCACCTCTTTGACTAGAGGTTTCCCAGATCTTAACCCTGTGAATTTTCAGACTTAGGGATGTTATGAAATAGAGTATAAAGCAGCAGCGAAAAGAGAACAATATTTCATTCCTAACAGCCCAATCTTCTACGCAATCCAAGGAGAAAAGTACCAAACTGTCTAGATAAGTTTCATCCCTCTAGGGCAACCTATCCCACATAAACCATATCTGAAAATTCACTTTTACAGCAGTAAAACAACAGGTATATCAACAACAAAACAACTCTGTAATTCTTCAATGACGATGTCAAATAACTCAACAAATCGTCCTTTTACTTATGTCAAATAATCAAGACATCTATAGCTGTAAACTAAGTCACATGACATGAGGACACATGACACGAAGGACACAAAAATACGAGTATCCAACGTGGGACACATCGACCCTAGAAACAGGAGACGGAGTACACACACATTTATAATATTAAAAATTACAAATTACAAATATAAAAATGAAACATAGACAAAGATCCAATTTTTTTAGAAACTAGAACATTTATAAAATATCGATACAACTAGTTACTACATCAATGATGATCAAACACAAAAAAATAGAATATTCAATACACACCATAAAATAGAAGTTTAGAACCATAAACTGTAGTTTTCTCATTAAGTCATTTGATGTCATCAAAATCAAAGTGCATTACATAGATACTGAGTCATTGACACTGTAGTTGGGAATGCCAATGGAAAATACAAAATATGGTAGATACTAGAACAGTAGATGGAAGAATCTCATAGTTCGTCATTATTAGTACTAAGTAGCCCTCCATGTTAGCATCATCCAAATCATCTCACTACCACTGGTATCTCCTCCATTATTCTTCTTCTCCTCCTCTTTTATATCCAATCTGAGATTTTCATATGTCAGTGTGGAGGATGAGCTCTCAAGAGGATTACCATCATCAAAAGTAACTGGCTCTAGCATCAATTCATTAAGATCCAAGTTGACTAATGCCAATTCAACTCTGCTGTCAAAATCCATATTATCAGGAAACACATCCCACATCTTTGTATTTCCCTTTAACCACTCTTCCCAATGCTTGTAAATAAGATGGAGGTTGGAGTGCACATATACCCCATTGTCTTTACCTTGGATTGCTAAAGCCTACTCTTCTTCAAACTGTACAAATTCCCATATGTGCTGCAATTCCTCTCACAACAAGAGGATGAAGTAACTTGAGGGGGGAGCCTCATGGATAAATGCTATAGAATAGGGCATATTGCCCCATGAGTTGCCCACTATGCATAGTGCTTAATAACTCGTCTCTGAGCAATCATAGTCTCCAAATCTCCTAGTGTTAGTGGAAAACTCTATGAAGCCCTTCTCCATCTCATCAAGGGATTCTCTATCTTAATATATCCTTATAAATACAACCTTATAAACTCTAGGTACACTTCATTAGATCCTGTTGCCGCCTAATTCACACTTTAAGGTGCAAGAAAGTCACAACCTGCTATGTGTGTCCTTGGGGGCAAGTGAGAGCTGGGGACCACTGTCACCACAGTCCACAACTCCTCTGTTTAGGCAAGATCCCAACAGAGCCAAGGGGGGTAGTCCCTATTGGAAAACTAAGTTCCAGGTTTATTAATTAATCACTGATTAATTAAAGGGATCGCTTAAAAAAGAAAGAGGCTAAGACCTTATATAAAACAAGACCAGTGCCTATTACAATGGAGTCTAAAGATAGATTGTGTCTTTATGAACTTTACAAATAAAATTGAGATTTTAATCTGCGATTAAACTATAGCTTCGGTGTTTAATAATGAAACATATGAATAAACAATATAATTATAAACAGTAATGAAATAAAACAAATGTATGGACAATGAAACAGATTTACAAGATGGCAGAAAATTGTTATGAATGAAGATTATTGAACCAGCAGTAAATTAAAAGCATGAAAAGACCTTAAGTAGTTAAAAGTTCACCACAAGACCATTTGCAGAATCGAAAGTAAATAGATGTAACTGAAAAGTAAAGTGCTGGAAGTAAAAATTGTAGTGCAATGTTGAAGTGAAATAGTGCTTGAAATAGAAGAGTGTTGTAGAACCGGTTTTGAAATGTCTCTTGGTTTATTTTAATTAATTTTATTAAAGTTTTTCTTCTTGGATTAAGTTTTGGAATCGGTGGTGTGACTACCTCGATCTATAACTTCT
>LPNX010792004.1:0-62600 GCA_001517045.1 Pseudotsuga menziesii | reverse complement strand
CTGTATCCCTTATGGGAGGTGCCGGTATTTGATCTTGGACTTGGAAAATAAAAATGTTTGATTGTAGTACAAGAAAAAGGAAGTTATTTTAATTACCTAAGTCTCCACTTCCCCTGTTTTTCATATCCGGCTTGAAGTCCCTAAAGGGAGATGACAAGCGGATAGAGGATACACAGGTTTAATGGGTTGTATGATTACTTTTAAAACAAAATGAAATTGCATAAACAGAAACTTGAAACAACTATTATCCTACTTCCTACTCTACTTCCTAATCTATCTACTCATGGATTACAAATGCTTATAAAACTTTACAGAATACCCCAAGAGACTCTCGTTGGGGTTTACAATAAATCAGGAAAATATGAAAGAGAGGGTTGAGGGTTTGAACCCCTTCTGAAACGGTTGAAGTTTGAAGAGATCCTGGGCCTATTCGGGCATCAAATCTCCTTCACTCATGCACAACCTGTCATAAACCAGCAAGCTATTCTTCGCTGGAAATCACAGAAAACACTAAAAAATTGTTGTTAAAAGATTAGTACAAAATTTACAAATTTACATAAAAAATCTGAATGTGAAATATTGCAGAAATAAGAGATTTAAAGGGCTGGAAACTGAGTTTCCATTTCCAGCCACCTAAACAGTGTTTAAACAGCAGAAATATAAGCCCTAACTAATATATAATAGGTTGGGGCCCTAAAACAAAGGTTATATTCACTATACAGTGAATACAACCCCTTTTCAGGAAGGCTGAAAGTAGATGGCCGAATTTAAAATATGCCGGAATGAAGCCCTTGGAGAGGTCTCCTTGATTGATCAACTTGCAAAAAGTCTAGATCTGCAAACTATCATAAGGCTAGTGGAGAATATCTAACACTTCCTGCAAAATACTTTGAAAGACAATGTTAGATCATTCACAAAAGAAAGCAAAAGCACTTTTACTCTCTAATCTCTCCACAAAATACTTTGTGGAGAGCTAACTAGACTAGTACAATAATGCAAAACTAGAACAATACACAAGTTACCTCAAGAGTAGTAGATCATGAAAGAATTTGCAGCATAGTGTCCCTCCAAAGAAATTTTTATTAAATGGCCCAACTAAGGCAAAGCTTCCAATACAAAGTGTAGCAAGAAAATATGAGAGCAAGAAATTTCCGGCAGCATAACAATAGAATGAATGATCATGTCTAATGAGGGAGTGAGACCCTCATTAAATAGTTGAGGCAAACCCCAACTCCTTGAAGATAAATGGTTGAGATTAGATCTAGATCTAGGGTTTAATCCCCACCACTAGATCTAGTTATTTGGCTTTCCATTCTTCTCAATTAATCCACACCTTTGGATTAATTTTTAATCAATGGCCATAATGTTTAATCCATGTCCAAGTAATATTTACCTTTAGATCTAGGTTTTTGATTTAAAACTCACCCTTAAATGAGCTTTTAGGTTATTGGAAAAATCATGGGCCCAAGGTAGGCGCCCTCCTCTAAATTCAGTGGCTTCCTCCAAGTATGGCGCATCCTTCAAATATAGCTAGCGCATCCTTCTTTGTAGTGACGCCTCTAAAATGGGTAGCGCTCCTCCTTTAAACACTAGCGCCCCACTAAAATGGGTAGCGCTCCTCCTTTAAACACTAGTGCCCCACTAAAATGGCTAGCGCTCCTCTTATTGTGGGCGTTTTTCTTAATATGGGGGCGTCCCTCTTAATATACTAGCGCCTCCAAATTAATGTGGTGACGTCTCCAAATATGGCGCCCTACTAAAAGTGCATGTGAAAACGTGGGCCCAAGAGCTAGCGCCCTCCAAACTTAGCTTAGGGTTTGCCATTTAACTTAGCTTTGACTTTAGTCATGAGCTCCATTAATAAAATTTAACCTTAGACTTAGGCTAAAATAAATATTCACCTTAGATTAAAATTTTCCATTTAATTTTTTAAATTTTTCAATTTTGACTTAGGAAAATTAAAAAATAACTTGAAAAAATTATATCTAGGCCATGGGGGGGTGAAAAACTTTGGAATAAGTTTTTCTAGGCTTAGGAACCCCCAAACCAACTTACCATGACATTTCTTGATTTTTTACTTCAAAATCAAAAAATGTGAATTTTGACTTAGGGAAATTAATTAATTCCCTAGGAAAAATAGACCTTGCTTAGACAAAAATGGTCTATCTCCTCAACCACTCATCAGAATGACATGGGACTCGAAGCAGTGGCTTAGGGGGTTTCATAGCAATTAACTTTTGCATTCATAGCCCCTATTACAAAATGCCATGCTTGAGCAATTACATTATTACATCAAAAACTGAGTTAATTAATCACCATGGGGTGAAATTAATTAACCAGAAAAAATAAATAAAATACAACAACACAACGAAACTCTGCAAGACTCTATACAGGTGCCTAGCATGGTCATGAATCACACTTTAAAGCCTTAGCCACCTCATGGAATTGACTGGTAGAACGCCCGTCACCACTTTGGAGGATTTTGAGTGAAAACCAAACCGATTAAACTCGTTTGTACAACAAGATCAATTGGAAAGGAAAAAACACTCGATGAGGGGACTTCCCTAACAACCAGTTCCATGGTGTGGCATCCGTATCATATGACCCATACTAGCACATAAAATTACATTAATTTTCCCACGCAGGGGAGCGGACATTTCGTTTTACAAAGGGGCAATAGCCTTGCAGGAGTGAAAAATCCTTAGATTTTCCAAGGTACAACTTGTACAATTATGTACATCTTCCTGTACATGGAGTTGCCACCTAGTCGAAATAGGTGGGCAACAGATCCATACATGCAGGTATGCGATGGGAGATACACTAGCTGACATCAAGACAACATTCTTGAATGGTGTAATCAGGGAGGAAGTGTACGTAGAGCAGCCACTAGGAGTTGAGACACATAACAAATAGACTCATGTGTGCAAATTAAATAAGGCCTTGTACAACACATACAGTTACATGAGGAACTTGAAGATCACCTAGAGTGATGAAGATCTTAACCTTTGCTACAAGGTTGAAGATGAAAGCCTATAGAGGATGACAAGCTCACAGATGGGTGCGAGAAGAACTTTTCAACAAAGATCAAGATAGAGGATATTGGTATCCAGTGACACTAGATGGATACATAGAAGATCAGTAGCAGAGGAAGCTAATTGTCACTCCAATACAAAATGTTTCGATACATAGAGTATGAAAGCCAGAGGGAGAATGATGCTCCGCTTTAGAGGGAGTGACTACAGAAGATCCTCAAGTTCGACATGGTACAACAGGATGGACAACTTATTGATGGCCCTAGGCTTTATTGAGAGTAAAGCGGATCCCAACCTTTGCTTCAAGGTTGAAGGCAGAAGACTAGTGATGCTCCTGCTATACTTTGATGACCTGTTACTGACAGGCGAAGAGAAATTCATTAAAGATGAAAGAAGGAGACTTGCTACTGAGTTCGAGATGAAAAACCTAGGGATGATGCACTACTTCTTAGGCATGGAGGTGTGGCAGAGTGCAGATGGAGTCTTCATTGGTCAAGGGAATTATACATTAGAGATCCTAAAGAGGTTCTAGATGATGGACTGCAAGGAAATAGCCACACCCATGGCATTGAAGTTGAAGCTATTGAGTGATGCTTCATCAGAGTCGGTTGATGCCACGATGTATTGTCAGATGATTGGATCCTTGATGTACTTGACGAATACGAGACCGGATATTTGCTTTGCTGTGAACACATTGAGCTAGTTCCTGACGGATCTGAGACATGTTCACCTGATTGCCGCAAAGCATATTTTGAGGTACCGGAAGGGTACAGTTGATTATCGACTCAAGTATGATGCGAATCAAAAGATTAACCTTGGAGGGTTATGTGGATTTAGATTGGGCAGGTAGTGACATTGATAGGAAGAGCACTTCGGGGTGCTGCTTCAGTATGGGATAAGGTGTGATCTCTTGGTTTAGCTGGAAGCAGTCCTGTGTGGCACTAAGTACAACCGAAGTAGAGTATGTCGCAGCTTGTTTGGCTAGTTGTGAGGCAGTATGGCTGAGGAAGCTACTGTCTGATTTGTTTGATCTCCAGTTGGATGCTACTTGTATATATTGCGACAACCAAAGTTGTGTGAAGTTGTCTGAGAACCCAGTGTTCCATGACAAGTCGAAGCACATCGAGATCAAGTATCACTATATCAGGGATATGGTGCAGAGAGGAGCAGTGAAGCTCCAGTATGTTGCGATGGACGAGCAGATAGCCGATGTATTGACCAAGCCGCTAGCTAAAGTGAAGTTTGAATACTTCAGAGAGAAGCTTGGTGTACTTCAGATCGAGGTTCCTTCCAAGGGGAAGTGATGAGTCCGAAAGACGTAGATACACATGGGCTTTTCTGATATGGTGGTAGGTTGGTCCTCCCATGGTCGTTGATGTAATTGCTCGACTTTTTCGACATGGTGGTAGGTTGGTCCTCCCATGGTCGTTGATGTAATTACCGAGCTTTTCTGACATGGTGGTAGGTTGGTCCTCTCATGGCCGTTAATGTAATTGCTGAAGCTTTTTCGACATGGTGGTAGGTCAGTCCTCCCATGGTCGTTGATGTAATTGCTGAGCTTTTCTCGGATGGTGGTAGCTTTGTCCTCCCATGCCGGTGGATGTAAGTGCTGTGTTATGTGTATCTGGGCTGTGCTCCATGTGACGATGAGATGATCTAAAGATTACGAGGTAACAGTAGGATCCTTCAGGTTTTGTAGAGGCATATAATCAGTCCTGGGATGCTCGTTTAGGTTTTGCAGAGGCATATAATCAGTCCTGGGATGCTCCTTCAGGTTTTGCAAAGGCATATTATTAGTCTTGGGAGATCCTTCAGGTTTTGCAAGGTAATAAGTCCTGAGCTATACCTACTTGATGATTTGAAGACCTACATGGAGGCTAGGCCTACATCCAACATGAAAAAGGGCTAGCATTGTAGAAACTTTTGATGACAGATAGTGTGGTACGATAATCAAATTATAAGAAGATGATGGCAGGAACTATGATGAAGACTCTATGACTCTGTGATGATGACGATGCGATGAAGACTTGACCAAATTTGTTGATGACTGTGTAGAGAGATAATGCCTTCCTAGTTAAGAGGGAGTGTTGATGTATTTGTAACTTCGGAAGATATTTTGATGTATATTATCATTGTATGTTGTTGCACCCCCATTGGGGATGTGTGTTACCCCTTTACGGGATGTCTAAATTGTGTCTAGACCTTGAGGTACAACCTCCGTTATAAGTCGGGGCAATAGTCCCCAATGTAACATCATGTAATATGTACTTGTAGTCTTTCTAGGAGAAGTGGGCCCCATGTGAGATGACATGTAGGCTCGAATGTTATATTTAGTCAGTGACTTGAAAGGGTATAAATAGGGAGGCGATATCCCTCGTTTATACACACCTCACACACTCTCTAAGGCGCATGAGATAGAGAGGCAGTCAGAGGAGGAGAGAAAGATAACTGCTGAACATTTCTTATTACTGCTTTTGATCATCTTACTATTCTGAAGAAGTTTGTGGGGTTTTCTCCTTTATGGTTTCTTTGATGAAAATCTTTGTGTCTTGTGTATCTCTTATATCTTATGCATTTTGCTGTACTTGTTATTCTTTTAGATAAAGATCTTAGATAATCTAATCAGATCTTAAGAAAAACTAACATGGGAAAGAGGCAAGAGAATAGTAGGTTGTATAGTGAGTTAGTGAAAACGATAATGCCTTTCATCTTGCAAAGAACTCAACCTTCCATTCTAAGAATAAACATATACAACTGAGAGTACCATTTCATATGATTGGTTTTGGAAGATGGATAGTTGAAGTTCAAAAAATATACACAAGCCAGAATCCTACAAACAAGTTGACGAAGGTAGTAACCAGGGAGAAACTGAGTCCCTGTTTAGTTTTAGTTGGCCTTCAAGCATGATGGTGAAGATGAGAAACTTGTCAGGTCAGTTGGAGCACAGTCGAACAGGGGTAGTAGTGGTGGAGCTGCTGTGATCAGTCTCCAAATGGGAGATTGTTGGTTGTGGAGCCTGATTATCTTCTTGATTTGGAGGTCTTGTTTTAGCTGTGTTTGGATCCCAATTCTTGACAGGTGTGTGTGTGGGGGATTGTTCCCTTGTTACCATTGCTAGGGGGGGTCTAGGATGGGGGGCGACGACAACCTTTTGGAGCCCCCCCTAGCGAGGGTTCAGGGGCAGCTCCCCGGAAGAGAAATTTTTGGAATAAAATGCCTCATAAAATATTGTAATTTGGTAGTTAATTTGGACCATTGATCATTACGTCACAAATCAAACTATATAAGTTATGTTGGTGCTTTTTGCCCTAGAAGGAAACCCTCTTAACTCTTTTAAGAGGGCATTGTATTACGACTGTGTAGAGTGTGAGAGAGATTGTGAATAGTGAAGAGGAGGTTGCAACGAATGTGTTATAGGTTTTATCCCTTCATTTTATTGGATATAATAAAGGAAGGCTTAGTTGTTTCTTCATGGGTGAACCACGTATATTAGTGTCTCTCTTGTATTGTGTTCTTTTGTGTTTTTATTTCCACATTAATTTTATTTTTATTTCTCCATGATTGTATTCCTAATAACTGGTATTAGAGCCAGGTTTATTTTGCTGATAAAATCACAGGTTAGGAGGGTTTCCTGGTTCGAGTGGGAGCAGTGGAAAAAGAAGCCAAGTTTAGGGTCGAGAAATTTAATTGCCAAAACCACTTGTTGTCGCCTTTCACACACCTAGTGGGGGGGGACATGGCAGAAATCTTCAAGCCACTCGGTGTGTCCTTGGGGGCAAGTCTCGAGTCAAGGCTATCATCTTGTTCTTGACTCCTCCGTTTAGGCTCAACTCCTAACGAAGCCAAGGGGGGTAGACCCTATTAAGTTACTAAGGCAAAAATTACTTAGTATGGTGATGTTAAACTGAATGAGTTACTTAGGAGTTTGAAATTTAACCATAAACAACCATAGATGACAAGATAAAAATGAGCACACGAAAGCACAATGCTGAGACACAATATATATATAGAATGAAAATAGCCAGTGCCTTAGAATGGAGTCATAAAATAATCAATGTACTTGCATGTGCTTGGAGTGAATGTTTTGCGATTGCCGCTTGGTACATTTTAAGTTAATGTGAAGTATGAATAAATTAAATTAGGCGAGTGGGGGACTCCAGATACACTCGAGGGTACTTGGAGTATGTCCAAAATGAACCTTCACGGCTACCCACAAGGAATATGTGGGATGAATGGAGTCTCTGAGATTGTTGTTCATAATACACCCGAAGGTGTAACAGAGATCGGCCCTCGAGGTCACTTTTCAGGAGTGCCCGCTTCCTTTTTGGGTATTTAGCCACCGTTTACGGTTTGATTGAGGC
This sequence comes from Pseudotsuga menziesii, assembly GCA_001517045.1. Classification (NCBI taxonomy): domain Eukaryota; kingdom Viridiplantae; phylum Streptophyta; class Pinopsida; order Pinales; family Pinaceae; genus Pseudotsuga; species Pseudotsuga menziesii. The sequence continues at coordinate 55,207 of LPNX010792004.1, read as the reverse complement.
GTTGGATTTTCACCTGATGGTGGTTGATTGGGGAAGGTGAAGACTAATTAAACTAGTCACTCACGTTGCTTTTGATGCAGCTTGACTGATCAGACGAACCGCAGCCAAGTGCAGAGCATACACATCGGTGTCTTGTCAGTTTTAGTGAGTTTTAAAGGGTGTGTTTTCTTAGAAAGAAAAACCCTCTAGGAACCTCTTTCGGTCCAAGTGGACCTCAATTGGGGACTCAAGGAGGGGGTTGATTTTAGAACAATTACTTACAAAAATTAAAGATAAGTAGCAAACAGAAACAAATCACAAGTTTTCTAATTATTCCTACCACGCATCTCTTTCCCCTTGCGGGTCAATCGGGAAGTCGTGGGGTAAGTATTCAAGTTACTTTGATAATATAATATGGAATATATGATAAAGTAATCAAAGCATGTTATTCTGCATGAATGAAACTAATCTAAAGCGAAAAGAAGACAATGCGAAAAACGACAAAAAATGCGCGAACCCCCCCAGGGGGGATGTGGAATGGGCTCGAAAGAGCCTATTCGGAGAAAACTTTTATTATTTGCTGTTACAATATCAGTAAAATTATCTGAATCCTCTTGGTTCTTATACAAGATGAAACCAAGGCTTTACAAATTTCCCAAAATTTAAAATTATGGTCAAAAGGGAGACCCCTGGGGGGATTCAGATGATCCAAAAGCCACTTTCGAACCACAACTTCTCCTCTTTTTGTTATGCTTGCTAAAAGAAAGCGAGCTTATTAGAATGAAATATGCCCAAAAGCACTTTGAAAGTACCTTTGGGTCAGCCTACTTTAAACCAAACAAAACTAAGTTAAAACTAGCTAAAACGGTGAAAAAGGAACCAAGGAAAGCAAGCTTTCCTTGGGATCTTGGTTTGCTGTTTGGACAACCAATAAAATATGCATTGATTGCTAGATTTAATCTTTTTAAAACAGAAAAAGAAATCTAGAGCATGCAACCTACGGATTCTCTTTAAATTGCCATGCAAAACGGACGATTTCCCTAAACTAGATCTAGAATGCTTTATGAAACCCTTTACGAATGAGATCTAGATTATGAGCCTTGAAATAACAGATCTATGTAAGTTTTACTTTGAAATGATAGATCTGAATAATGACAAAGCTTGTAAACAAAGTAACTAGGTAAAATTTGATTTTTTGGAAGAGGAAGAGAGAGAAAGAGTGCTGGAAGCCTTGAAGATCAACCGTGGAGCTTTCCGATGGAATGTCGAGGGACTATGCCTTTGAGAAAGTTTTGGAGAAAGTGAGGAAGCAAACTAGATCAACACCCTCTCCAAGCTAGGAACCTACAACTTGATCCAAAGACTTGCCAAAATGCTTGTGAGATTTGGTTAATACATAAACAGAGATTTCAGAATAGCATGCATATAAACTTATAAAACATGTTGAATCTAGATCTCTAAAAATGCATAAAAAGGAAAGAGATGGCCAATAAACTTATTAACAAACTCCTTTCCTATCAAGATCATAATAAACTTATTATCAATCTTTAGCAATGGATCTACAAACAATCAGCAAATTCTGAACATAGATATAGGTTACCTCAGTAAAACATGGCAATGCTCATCCACACATACAATAACATGACACCGTCTTGCCTCCAAAGCTTCTCTTTATTTCAAATAAAGAATAATAACAGTACAATAACAACAACACCTCAATCCCAGTTCTAACTAGCTTGGAAGAGGAAAACTGAGCTTTATTTATAGCAAAAACAGGAAATCTAACCCAGGGGGGCACAATTTCCAAGGTGAGAGAGATTGCAGCTGCATATGGAGTGAATCTGGGCCTGATCTGTGTCTAACTGAGCTTGATCTGAGTCTCACTGAGTGCAAATATCAATCGGAGAGTTGATTTGTTTGACAACTCAACCTGCTGACTGAAGCATCCACCAAAACTCAACCAGAGAGGCCCACACGTGTGGAGGAGAGAGGGAGGGCGCAATTCCCAAGATTGCATGCAATAATGCACTCCCAGTTCATCCCAGACCACCTCCTTCAGTTAAGGAATTGTCAGATCCAGTCAATCCCAAGCCGATGAGACTGATTTCAGTCAAATAGGAGCAAATCCCAATGATTTAGGATTTTGAATTTTCTCCATTATTTAATTAATTTATCAATTAAATAATCAATATTTGATTTTTAGGGATTTTTGACCTGAGTGATGGACAAATCACTCAAAGCTTAGAAAAAGTGGGTCTATGGGTTTACATGGTGCTCTAAACTTGAAAATGAGCAACCCCATGACTGAAACTGATTATTGAGCCCACTTTTATTACAAAACCAAAAATTCAAATTAGACTATTAAAAAATAGCCTAAGTTTTGTGGAAAAATTAAAATTAAAAAAAATAAAAACCTAGGGGGACTTAGACATGTTCATATGACTCGACCATAATGCCTAACATGTTTATACATTGACACATAGACTCTAATAACCTCAATAGGCCTAATGCCAAGCCAACCACCTCAACTTTGGAGGTATTGAGTGAAAAACTCAGAAGTTATCAGTCGTTTATTCAACAACCAATAATAACCAAGGGAAAAACACCTTAGGCTGATCGGATTGACAAATAAAGTCTAAGAGACCGAGTCTTTTACAGACACTATCATGCTAGAACATTTTATTACAGCTCCCCTATGGGGTATGAACATGTGATAGTACAACAAGCACTTCCCAGAAGCACTTCCGAAGGTCTTCTACAGTCCGAACAAATCATCTTTGTCTGGTTCACCGGGCTCACTTGATAAAAAACCACTAAGTACAACTTAGGTGGTAACACCACCAACTATGGATGATGCAAAGGGAGGACTATCTATATCAGAGGGATCTTTTCCTACTGTTGGGTAGAAAAGCAAAGAAGCCGACGACTACGAAGGACGAAGAATGGGAGGTCCTTGATAGAAAGGCACTAGGAACCAAGACTATGCGTGGTAGCATTGGTGGCTTTCAACATTTCAAAAGAAAAGACACCGGAGGATCTGATGAAGGTATTGGCTAAACTGTATGAAAAACCCTCAGCCTCAACCAAGATATTTCTTATGAAGCGTTTATTTAATATGAAGATGTTAGAAGGTGGGTCTGTTGTTGATCATTTTAATGAGTTTAACACAGTCACCAATCAATTAAGTTCTGTAGGAGTAAACTTTGATGACGATGTTAGGGCTCTTTTGATTTTGTGCTCATTGCTAGAAAACTAGAATGGCTTGGTCATGGTTGTGCATAATTCTGTCTCTGGTTCAAGCACTTTAAAGTTGATGATGTTGTTGGTGTTATCCTTAGTAAGGACATGTGATGAAAAAGCACTGGTGAGACATTAGGTAATGCTTTGATTGTGGAGATTAGGGGAAGACAAAGGGAAACAGGAAAGGGCCCAAGGAATCGTGGGAAGTCTAAGAAGGGCTAATCCAAATCCAGAGTGAAGCTAGAGTGTTGGCATTTCGAAAAGAAAGGACACCCGAAGAAAGACTAGGGGTGTCTAAACTGAAACAAGGAGATGGACAACAAGAGAATAATTAGGAAGCAAATGTAGCAGGTGATGTGTTGCAAGATGCTTGAATTATTTTTCATTAGATAATATTACTGATTCTTGGGTGTCAGACTTAGGGGCTTCATTTCATGCCCCACCCCATAGGAAATATTTTCAAGACTATGTTCAAGGTGATTTTGGACAGGTTTATTTGGGTGATGATGAACCATGTAAAATTTTTGGAAATGGTAAGATACAGTTAAAGTTAAAGAATGGAAACCGATTGTTACTGAAAGAGGTAAAGCACATTCCTAATTTGAGAAGAAATCTACTTTCAACAAGACAATTTGGAAGTGAAGGCCGTGCATCCACATTTACAAAATTTTTGTGGAAGGTCACAGAAGGACCACTGATAATAGCAAAAGGAGACAAGGTAGGTACGTTGTATTTATGTATTGGTAATGCTGACTCTTTTATTTCTTTAGCTTCTACAGGGGCAGATACAACATTGTGGCATCATAGGATTGGGCACATGAGTGAGAAAGGGATGTAGATTCTCCACTCAAGGAAGTTGTTGCTAGATTTGAAGTAGGTTGATTTGGATTTTTGTGAGCACTATGCTTATGGAAAACAGAAGAGTAAGATTACTCAGAGTTGGAAAGAAAAAGAAGAGCAAAAAGTTAGAGCACTCAAATTTCGAGCGGGAGCACTTGTTGGATGCGGAATTGAATTCCGCACCCAACAAGTGCTCCCCCTTGAAATTTGAGTAAAACCATAGGGAGATAAGTTGAATATACGAATTTAAAAAGTATTTTTTTATGACAAATATGCCAAGTCAACCATTATGGTTGACTCATTTTATTGAAATTCTATTGGTTCTTGAATTCCAATCCATAAATGGCTTGTTTTCTTATAAGGTCCATTTTAGACCCCAAATTTGCTCTGATGTAGAAGATCTACCAAGTCAAGTAGACCCATGGAACGATACTCTCCTTCATTGTATTATTTATTGTTGACTGATTTTGGTGAACCAAAAAGATATATGAAGAAACAATACAAGTAGAAACCAGAAAGAAGGGGGGCATGTTGTATTTTTGGATACCTGATTAAAACTTTGAGGGGGTGGAGTTGTGTTGAAAAAGTACCAAGGAAATGTTGTTCACCTTATGATGCCTTGGGGTGGACAAAGAGATTATAAAGTGGTCCCTACTAATTCAGTGCAACGTAGGATTGCTTCCTGCTAAACCAAGAGATTACACCTGATCCCATACTGAAGCAACACCCCGAAGTGCTATTCCTATCTAAGGCACTGCTAGCCCAGTACGAATCAACATAGCCCTATGCATAAAAACTTAACAATTCAGATAAGACAGATCGAGGTTTATTGCCGTGTGCAGTAGATTGAAGAAGAAGAGGTGAAAGTTCAATTGGCATCTCTTCGATTATTTGGTACTGCTCTCGTATGGTGGGAGAGCAAGCTTCGAAAAAGTAGCAAGCACAATGGTAAACTTCTCTCCTCTTGGTCTGAATTCACTTTTGCATTGAGTAAACAATTTTACCCATTGGGTTACATCGAAAAGGCTATGATAGAATGGCGAAATTTGAGGCTAAGTAAGGGTCAAAATGTTCAAAGTTTCACAGAAGAATTTAGGAAGAAGGCTCTTGAATTGAATGTGTCTTTAGATACTTAAGAAACTTTGATGAAATAAATTGGTATGCTTCCCAACTATATTCGTCATACATTGTTGTCGTTGAATACTACTAGTCTATAGGAAGCAAGTCTAAGCAACATGCATTGAAAGTAGGGGAAAACATGTACAGGATGAAAAGCCATTCAAGCATTCAGAACACCATTCCCAGGAAAAGGACAAGGGAAAGAGAACAATTACAACAAAGAAAGAGAAGAAAGTGCTCCATTAGACTCATTGTGAGGCAGATGGACATGACGAGGAGCACTGTTGGACGCTACATCCAGAGGTAAGGATGAAGAAATTTGGTGGCAAGGGGAAGCAAAAGACTGTTGTTACAACTCAACAAGACTTGGGATCTGATTCAGGTGATGAAGAGTTGATCACAACTGTTGGTTTACAAGGTAATCATTCCTTTCATGCTAGTTCAAGTTCTACAGTTTCGTCTCTTGAAAATGATAGAAGAAGAAGTGAATTGTTCCATGCAAGGGTAGTGACAAAGCACACAAAAGTGGAAACACTATTTGATCCAGGCTCACAACTCAATTTGATTTCTGAAAATATTGTGAAGAAGTTGGGACTAACCACAATACCTCATCCCAAACCTTACCCTCTAGGTTGGGTGCATGACAATGCAAAATTTCAAGTTACCAAACAGTGTAGAGTGAGGTTTGCTATTGCTTCTAAACTAATAGATGAGTCTGATTTGGATGTTGTTCCTTTGGATCTTTGTGGTATATTGTACTTGGGAGTCCTTATCTTTATGATAGGGCCATCTTCTTTCAACAGGAGAACAAGTACTTGTTATCACACAAAGTGTAGCTACCCACTAAAGGTATCCCCTATCATGGATGGTAGAGGTGAGGTATCTAACTGGTGACACTGCAAGGGCCTCGTCCACTACAGAAGAAGGGTAGTTGTAACACCAGATGGGATGAAGGGTAGTTGTCACACCGGACGGGCTTTTGTCCCTTTAGATCAATCCGGAGAATGATCAAGGGGGAGACCCTATTGGCCTAAGAGGGCTAGTGCACCTACTCAAGACACTCCTAGGGTTATGTAATGATTGAAAGAGGAGAGATAATGAGTGAGAAGTATAGATCTAGAGAATAGATGCAGTATAGAAGTTAGGGAAAAGTTGGGGAGGCTTAGCAAATAGGGAAAATGACCCAACTTGATTGGAAAAGTACCATAAAGAGTTTAGGAACGTATATCTAGAGAGATCTAGACACAAACAAGAAAAACCTAATGAGACCCACCTAAGGTTTATGCAAAAGTGGACATGGTGGACCCAAAGGAGTAGATCGGGGTAGTAATTGGCTAGATCTAGTAGCTTGAAGGATAGATCTGTGAAAATAAAGTGGGTTTAAGCATACCCAGTTGATAGAAGATTTGGCCACCCATTCAAGGAGGGTGCCCCCACCTAGAGAGACTAGTGCTAGATTCCGGGGCAAATGGAGTCAGAATTAAATGAAAATAGAGATCTAGGGTTCATTTAGTGGTCTCCAAGTGGGTTTTGATCGCTGTCATAAAAAACTCATTGGATCTATCAGATCTACAAAACTAGGGTTTGAAAGAAAGGGTTTTGCTTGACAATTGGATGAAATAATGAAAACAATAGTAACCTTGCAGACTGTACCTAAAAATATTTGCGGCCGCCTTGTATGTCGATGATCCTTCCACTTAGTTACAATTTCAAGCGAGATCCGACAAGAAAAAAGAGAAAAACGCCCAGTGAAGGTAGTGCAGCCCCTCTTCTCCACCTGCAAAATCAAACTACCGAGGTGAGATTTGTTCACGGATGAAAAAGATAAGCTATGTACGTCATCCACAGAAAGAAATCCAATGCACAAAGTAAGAATTGAAAACTCCCTGAAGATGAGACGATTGGCTTGGAAGATGATGCGATGCCTTAACAATCTCCTCCAACCAATTTGCTACCCTGCAAAAGATCTGTATGACCTCCATTGAAAAATATTGTTTGCATGTAAGATCCACTAAAATGTCTAAGGAAGAGGCATAAAATCACATCCAAGTACATTCACAAAGCTTCCAAGAGTTTTCTGCAAAAGTTTTCTTGTATTCAATGTTCTCAGAGCGAAAAGTTTCTTTACAATGAGAGAGCATCTCAATATATAGATCTCTCAAGTACATAAAACCTAGATCCAAAAAGATCAAGGGTCAAGATCATAAGATAGAAACATCCTAATCTATGGCTAAGATTAGCTAGATACATCATACATGGATCAACTCAATAAAAGAGGGGGGCACATCACTAAAATGCCCAGGGAGAGGGCGCACTACATAAAAAATGACAAATAACCATAAGATAGCACCTAGTGGGGTTAGGAGGTTATAATATCCTTCACTAGCATGGCTCCATGGCACAATAACAAGGTGTGGTGGCAAATAATATCAAGGAGTGATAAAGATCACTAGGACGCCCCCCTAAAAAATACATCAAAACACCCTCCAAGTGAATAAATTAAGGATGTGTGGACCCCATGTAGAGTGAAACTGATGCCGGATGATGAAGGTGACCCCAACACTACACTTCAGACCAATTCCATGCCATTTCCTTGTCTCATTTGCCCAAATCGAGTTCCTCATTAGCCATTTTTCATCATCAAAATGCTTCCTTGGGAACATAAAACTGTCAATATCTCGTCGAGGACCAAAATCTAAATCCAATTGACTACATGGATGGATCTAGCACAATGTCTATATGGTATAATTGTCTGGCTGCACCCCCAGTTTCCCTTAGGCGCCCTAGGAGAACTCACCATCATCTGCACTGCGTTTTATTTTAAATTTCCTAGTGCAAATCTGCTTCAAAATGCCTGAAAGACCCATATCTCTCCTGTAACTGCACGAAACTGAAAACCAGATGCACCAATGGACTCAAAATGTCCAAATCAACTAGGAATGAGTATCCATACACCAAATGTCCTTCACAAAGGTACGTCAGAGGCCCCATCCATGTCAAAACAATAAAAATAATAAAGCCTGTAAATGTTGATAATCATAAAAAATAATACAAGCCATCATAGTAAACCACCATCTAAAGCATGAATATGTCTAATGGACACTGATAGACCATAAATAATCATCATCCACAACCATCGGTCTAAAACTCATCCCGGACCCCGCTCCTGGCTTGGTCAACACTGGGTTGACTAGGTTAAGACTGATCAAATGATGACCCAAGTGCCAAAATTTGATACTGCAAGGTACAAATGGACATGTATGCTTAATTATCTATGCTAACAATGAGACTCAAGTACAAATAGATTCTGTTGGCGAGTATAAGCACAATACATATATATAAATGATCTAAATCAAAATAATTAGCTGCTTTAATCAAGAACCTCCAGTGTATACTCATTTATAGATTTAGCCATTTTGCTAGTCAAGGGTGAAGGTGAATGAACATCGAGACACAATTTAGACATGGAGACCTATTCCAACGTAAAGGTGAAGGTGGGGGAAATCCTAGATGTCAATTGTCAAGTTACAATTCAAGGTTAATCAACAACAAGGGAAGGCAACAGATGGGCAGAGACAGGGAAGATGGTGCAAAGACTAACAAACTGTGTCCCTAAAGGGAAATGACCAAATCCATACTACAAGTAGGGCAAGGCCAATGAGTATACAGAGGAATCTCTTGGACATAACAGCTAAATCATTTATACTTTAGATTCCAAGTAAAACCAAAATAACGTATTGCCAACATACAACCATTATCAATTGAGTCTCACTGCTAAAATAGACAACAGAGCAACATCAAAGTCATATGCACAAAACCATAATATCACCTAGGTCATATACCTGCACTGGATCTGAAACAAAACCAAGGATCACTGAAACAACTGCTGCTGCTACATATCATGGGCACTGTAATAATCTCTACTCTAGGTCATGAAAAATAGCTAAATCAGTGATCAAATCTGGGGTCATGAGGCTTTGTCATGGCATAGAGCTGGTCAATTTGGATGCTCTGGATCTGTTTAAAGTGAGAGATCATCAACTGGTGGCTCATCATTTGCTGATCTCATAGTAAAGGATTGGCTCAAAGAATTGCTCAAGAACAAAAGTAGCCCAGCAACTATATATGTGACAACAATACCATCTCACCAAAGATGGGGTGGAATATATTGTTAGAGCTCTTGGCATGAAAGATAACTCATCAGTTGTTAGTGCAGGTTCAATGAAAAGAATTGTGAATGCTAACAAGAATCGTGTGCTTACAACCATAAAAGCAAAAGATCTTGATAAGTCTCATGATGGTTTTGATCCTTGGTCTAAGAATGAAGTGCTTGAGATGGGGAAAGCCCCTCAATGGGGAGGAAAGCAACAACAAGAATTCAACATCTCGAAAGAGAAGATGAGTCCAACCCTGGCATGAGCCTTGCCAAATCTTCAACAAACATTACAGGTGAAGAAGTTTGGCTTACAGGACAAGCTACTCTACCTCTTAAGTATTCTTTATATTCTTTCCTTTGAGATCATGCAAACTTATACTTCTCATGTAATTGGGCATTTTGGGATTGTAGTACATTGTATCGGATAAAAAACATGAATATAAAGGGGTGCGTGATGTGCTTTTGTAAGCCCACTAATAGAAAATTAGGTTGCACACACCATTTCCTATTTCTTCTCATCTTTGGAATAATATCTTCATGGATTTTGTATGGGGATTAACTATGTCAAAAGTTGTCCATTTCATCCAATAGATTCCATAGGTACACCAAGCATTCCAAGAGCATTACATATCTGTTGACTGATAAGGCTTTTGGAGGCCAAAAGTCTCTCAATGGGGAGGTATGATCTAGGAGGATCTCCAAAGGGTCAAAATTTCAAACTCAACAAAACTGAGCAAAACCAACACCAACATGTAGAGCTTGCCAAGATGATTCCGGTGGCGTTTGTTTCGCCTCAATCGAAGTTTGTATGGAAAAGCTATGGTTGATGGACGTTGAAGAAATCCAAGCACAGTTTTGACACATGGACCAATCATATGTCGACATGTGGTCCAATTAAAACCTGACAAGTGGCAAGGATAAGCTCCAAAATCTCATGACAAGTGGCATCATGTGGCAAGCTGAAAAGGTGTGAATATAATTAAAGTTTTAATATTTTAAATATTAAAAGGAGGAATGAATTAAATATTGCCATAATTGTAAGCCTAATCCTAAAATTTAGGGATGGTTTAAGATATGTCCAAAAGGAGGCAACGAATCCCATGGAATAAGATATGAATACGTGCATGGTTCCAATCCTAAAAGGAGGATTAAACATTCAGAACCAAAACAAATTCCTAAATTTTGGAAGGTGCCACGAATTTGCAAAAGTCAATATATTTGGTTAAAACATTATGCCACCAATTTCCTAAATATGATATATGGAAACAATTTACTAAAATTTTGGGTGGTGGTAAGATTTATGCCATGGATTGGGTTTAAGCCAAATAAACCATATACATATTTTGGAATATTGTTGCCAATGATGGTAATAATGGTTGAGCCACATATGATATGGTTTTTACAACCATATAAATGGATTAATATAAGAATGTATTTGGTGGACCATATATTTTGTCATCCAAAAAATGTATTATATGGTTAAACCATATCTTTTATTTTTGGGGATCTAATATTTTAAATTTGTGCTGAAGTTATCAACACTTGGGTATAAAATCCAAAGGTGTTTTTCCATGTAAGGGGTCATTGGAGAGCTTGCTTAGAGTCCAAGTCTTGAGGGTCATGAGAGAGCCATGCTAGGCCATGTTTTTGTAAGAAGATCATTCTTGGAGGTCCTTTAGGAAGGAGAACTTTGGAGAGATCACTTGTGGAGGTTTTGTGTTTCGAGATCCAAGTGCCATTGGCACAACTCCCTAGCCTACCATGTGTGTAGAGAGGGAAGAGATTGTTGTGACTCATGTAAGGAGAAGGTGGGAGTATTTGTAGTCAATTCTCACCGTCTTTACAATCTAGAGTCGCTGGTGCAATTAGTTTGTGGATCCATGTAGCAGGTTTCTCCTTCTCCAACCATTGAGGTATAATGATGTATTTTGCCATGTACTTGTAAAATATTTATTGAGAATTATAAAAGGCCTCCCCATTGAAGAAGCAGGCTCGGAGACGTAGTCCTTATTGGACAAACTTCGTTATCAAACTTGTGCTCTCATTTGTTTATGGTGTGTTCTTCTTTTGAGTATTCTTCATTATGGTGCACAACTTTATGTTTTTCATACTCTTTTAAAATCAATCCATGATAAGTGTAGAATGCAAAGATCCTGATCAAAGACATCCTCTTCTATTGTTCTTCTCCACCAAATATACCCTAAGGTTTTATTACAAACCCTAATTTCAAACCTCCAAGGGTTAAGCCCAAACCCTTTGATACTTCGAGATGACAAAGAAACCATAGTGACCAAGGAGACAGAAATCAAATTCAAATGAAATCCAATAGAGAAAGAGAGAAGACTAGTGCACACTCATCTCTTGGTCAAATCTCAACACAAGAGTGAATGTGAGTTAATGATATGATATACAAGGTTACAAGAACCAGACCAGAACCAGAAAAACTGGTCGGTCAGCCCAGGTTTGGTGGTTTTTCGGTTCGAACCGGTGGTCCTAACCGTTTTGGGCCGGTTCGATACTGAACCACCCGGTTTGGTCCATGAATCGCCCAGTTCAGTATCGAATCGGTTCAAAACCAGCTTTTCCAGAAAACCGGCCGGTTCGTATGATGACCCAAAAAATGTTTTTTATTTTTATTTTTGGAAATTGGGTTTGGGGGGATGCATTTAGACACCCTTAAAACACCTACCGAAACTATGAAAAGACCCCCACCCCCTCTCTTTCACTCACACTATTCATCCGAGTGTTTTCGAGTTTGTGCTTGAGTGTCTTCGAATCTTTGAAAGTGTTGATTGTTAAGGGTCTTGGAGCTGGTTCGTAGGCTAATTGGAAGAGAAGATTGAAGGAGTATTTTGGAGAATTTGTGGCCTAAATCTCTTTGGAGACATTTGCAGCAGATTTGGAGATCTTTCAAGGTATATTGGAGGGTGATTTCAAGCCCATTCAAGGCTGAACTTTTTGGACAAATTTAGAGGCGCTCTTCAAGGTATGTAAATACTAAAATGTGCACCATATTCATTTAAGTTTGTAGTGAATAGTCTCTTTAGACTTTGATAGTGTAAGTTTTTTTTCATAGAATTAAAAAAATAGGGTTTCAATTTGCAGATTTATATTGCTTGCCATGGCTTCGAAAGATAGAAAAGATGCTGCATGGGTACATTGTCAATTAGTTGAGGGGTGAATTGTGNGGGGTGTATAAATCGGCTGAAACAAAACTTAGCTGGTACGAGGGGGAGTGTAAGGCCATGCCTCAAAGTCTCTGATGACTTGAGAGCTGAGATGCTTGGTCTTCTTGAATCTTACCAAGCCGAAAAATCCAAAAACAAGAGGGTGCAAAGAGAGATAGGGAGAAGTCGTAGCTCTGATTTTCTTGAGAGAAACCCTAGTTTTGAAGAATCCTCTAGTTTTCCCAACCTTGCTCATGATCCTTATACCATTCCTAGGGAAGAAAATGTTGTAGTTGGTGGTGTTGGTAGCAGTACATCCCAATTTAAAAAATCCCTTGGTAGCCTTGAATCTTTCTTTCAACCCCGCACTACCCTTGGTGCTCAGCACACCATTGATGCCAGATGGAAGAAGGTAGAAAAGGAGGCTGCTTGGGAATGCATTGCTAGATGGTGGTACGATCTAGACATACCTTTCAATGCTTCAAGGTCGATATATTATCAATCTATGTTGGATGCTATAGGTTCATGTGGTCCAGGATTCAAGGGCCCTGGCTATGAGGATATTAGGGGGCCACTTTTGAAAAATGAAGTGGAAAGGGTACAAGAATACCTCATAGAGCTCAAAAACTCATGGACTAAAACAGGGTGCACAATCATGTCTGATGGATGGACTGATGCAAGAGGTCGCACCATTTTTAACTTCCTAGTTTCTTGCCCAAAAGGGACTATGTTCCTTAGATCAGTGGATGCATTTGATCAAGTGAAGGATGCACATTTACTATTTCGTCTTTTGGATGATGTAGTTGAGGAGGTGGGGGTGCAAAATGTAGTGTAGGTTATCACAGACAATGCCTCCAACTATGTTGCAGCTGGAAAGTTGTTAGAGGACAAACATCCCACCATTTGGTGGACTCCATGTGAAGCCCATTGTTTGGACCTCATACTTGAGGATATTGGGAAAATTGAGTGGGTGAAAAAGTGTGTGGAACAAGCAAAATCTATCACAAGAAACATTTACAACCACTCATGGGTTTTGACCCTTATGAGAAAATGCATTGGTGGAAAAGAGCTTGTTAGGCCAACTATCACAAGATTTGCAACAAATTTCCTTACATTGCAGTCCTTGATTGAGCAAAAGGCCAACATAAGGGTGTTCTCTTGTGATGAGTGGAATGTATCTCAATGGAGCAAGAAGGCTGATGGAAAAGACATTGTTGATAAAGTTTATGACAAAGCATTTTGGAAAAAGGCAGAGGAGATCGTACTTTTTAGGTAGCCTCTTGTGAAAGTCCTGAGAATGGTGGATGGTGATAAAGCAACGATGGGGTTTATTTATCAGGCCATGGATCAAGCCAAGGAGGCAATAAAGGAAGCATATGAGGGAAAAAGACAAAAATATCTTCCTATGTGGAAAATAATTGATGAATGATGGAACAAACAACTCCATCGACCTTTACATGTTGCAGGCTATTATTTGCATCCATGGTAACTAATTTCAAAGTTTTTAAGTTATATTACTAAATTTTAATTGCAAAAGTTTATCATTTTTAGAAATTGATCATCTTTTTTGTCTTGAATCTTCTGAAGGTACCATTACACAAAAGATTTTGAAGTAGATGGGGAGGTAAAAGAAGGATAATAATAATAATCTATTTTTAAGGTCACCGCCAAGCGAGACACCAAAATGGTGTATGAGACCCCCTTGTTTGTGGGACAAGGGACCTCCCTCTGCGTAACGATTTAACTGCTAAAGTCTACAGAGGTGTACATACACTACCCCCTCTGGATTTGAACTTGTGACTTCTAAGAGGAAACACATGCTCTTAACCATTAAGCCCACTCATGCTGTTCATTAGGCCCACTCTATGTAAATACATTGAGCGCATGGTCTCTGATCCCAATAAACAAGATGAGATACACAACAAGCTCTTGCATTTCAATGAGAGTCTTGGTATCTTCGGCCTGGCTACAACCGTACGATCTAGATCAAAGGATCCTCCAGGTAATTAATTACAAAGTCTTTAAATTTTAATTCATTGGAGTTTTTTTCGAGTTTGTGCTTAAATTCATTTGCTAAATTTTATTTGTCCTTCCGTGCAACATATTGGTGGCAGCAATTTGGCAGCCAGTGCACTGATTTGCAAAAGTTTGCAGTTCGAATATTGAGCCAAACATGCAGTGCTTCTGGTTGTAAATGCAATTGGAGTGTTTTTGAGCGTATACATACCAAGAAGTGCAACCGTTTAGAGCAAAAATAGTTGAATGATATGGTATTTGTTCAATACAACCTTAGGTTGAAGCACAAGACCCCTGAATTGTGTTCCATATTCTTAGATGATGGAGATGCATCATTAGATTGGGTTGTGGAGACTCAACCAACAACATTTGACAATGAAGACCTCTCATGGCTAGATTTGGACCCACTTCCACAACAATAAGATGTGGGAGTTGATGTTGGACATGTGCCTTCTGGACCAGGGGAGTCAAGTCAGGTGGCCCAAGCTCAGGCACCCCATATTGAGGATCGAGATGTAGATGATGGCTCAGAGTTTGAGTCTGAGGCCTATGATGAGTCTGATCCTGAGGATTTAGATGATTTTGATGATTTTGATGATTAGATTGTTTAGTCTTTGACTCTAGTCTTTTCTATAGGCCATTTAGAGCCTTTTTGTTGATGTATTTTGATTTAGACATGGATTGCACTCGATGTTAAGTGTTATTTTGGTTCTATGAACTCTTATATGTTATATACATGGGAAACTTTGCATATTTTGTGTATAATGGTTTGAACTCACATGGATGCACATGAATATTTAAAAAATAAATAAAATTTGAATATTTTACGTATTTTTGGTGGATTGGTTTTATGATTCGTTTTTTTCCCCGGTTTTTGTCCAGTTTCGGTTCTTAGGGTCACTGGTTCGTCCACCGGTTCGTTTTTTGTAACTTTGATGATATGATGACTCTCTCATTCCTCTATATATATTAGAGGCAAGGGAGGCCGGCAATACAATGTGGGCCCAAGCCCTTACCAACGACCTACAATGAGGACTTGTAGGCCAGCACAAGCAAAGCACTCCACTGTAGAGTCTAAACTTCAAAGTACATGTGTCATGCTCTTAGGTGATGTTGTACACAATAAGGGCTCCAAGATAATGTAGCTACATAAGGTATGTCCACATCCCTTCGTCACAAGCCTCTGTGAATGTACTCCATTGATCCTCCACGAATGTACTCCACTAGGTCACTAGGCCTTGCAAGAACATTGTCACACCCCAAGCTATTCAGAACCAACTCAAAGCTTCCAAACAAGAATTCAAGTAACCTCATGCTATCTAGGGCCTGATGTCCTCCAAGATGCACAACACTCCTTCCAAGTAGGGCATTCTCCAAGCAAGCGTACCTCTCCATGTGGCCACAATAAAGGACATCCATCAAGTTGTCAAGAGAACTCCAATGCCTAGGGGAAGAATCGGTGTTGCAAACATCGGCGCGGTGAAAAAATTGGCAGGGTCCAGGAAACATCATTTCGGGATATCTCGGCAATATATCGGCAAACATCGGCAAACTTAAAAAAATACAAAAATATTCAATTTCACCTTAAGAAAAAATCGGGAAAAAATCGGCAAAATCACTGGAAAAGATCACCTCGAAAAAATCAGCAATATCTCGGGAAAAATCGGGAAAAATCGGGAAAATCTCGTGAAAAAATTGGCCCGATTTTTTTGGCGATTTTTTGAGAAAAAATCACTGAGTTGAAAAACTCGTGATTTCTTGGACATCGGCGATTTCTCGGCCGATGTTGGTAACACTGGGAAGAATATCAAGCCAACATCTAATTGAGGTCAGGCAATCATTGAGGAAATTGTCTCCATTGTGCAAATCCATCACAGACCATGGCCCATGTGCCAATCCATCTTGGATCATCCAGGGGCTGAACATACACCATGTACCGCAAACCTCGTGAAGCACCCCAAACATAGTGTAAACAATTTCAGAGTAACTCCAAAAGCTAGCAGTCGGTTGTCTCTCTACCTTGAAACCCCTCCCCAATCATTTGATTAAATAGGTACAAAGAAATTCTTATCTGGAGCTGGCTGCCTTCTCTCAGTGGGCTGGTCTCTTAGACAATCTGGCTTGGGTTTCAGTAACTTGTCTCTGAGGCACATCATCCTTAGGGCTCTCTTTGCTGTGCCTTCTACTTGGCCCTTTCCATATGTCAAACCTCAATTGCTCTTTTCTAAGTTTGCTCCTTTCCTGATGTGGTTGTCCTCAGAATACAGTAAGAAATGCTGCTTGCTCTCCACCTCTGCCTTTTTGCATACCCAACAGATCCTTTTCGATTCTTCTTAGACCCCCAATTGCTCTTTTCTAAGTTTTCTCCTTTCCCGATGTCGTTGTCCTCGCAGTGTAAAAGGAAATGCTGCTTGGTCTCCACCTCTTCCTTTTCCATTCTTCTTTTGGTTCTTCCTGTCGTCCTGTTTCAGATGTTAGCCTATGTGTGTCGGTTCTTATTTGAGCCAAAACCTCTTGTCTCCATGGGACGTTCAGTGGCAAGTAGTCCTGCAATCTGTTTACTCCTCCCTGGTTAAAGTTATCCATATAGTGCTGTTGCTTCCACTTGGAGTTCCTTCACTACATACCTCCTTTGTAGCATTCATGTATGTGTTTATCAGTTCCTTTCTACCTACTGTGCAGCTTTCTTATACCATGTCCCAGTTGCCAAGCCACTTCTTACATTGCAGGTCCCATGAGAGTGATTCCTATTGAAAGATTCCAAATTTGCATGCTGCAGGTCACATTTCCAGCATTTCCGAGAACATTTGTGAATAGCACTAATTCATGGCTTTGAGCAAAATGAAGTTTCTATTTACTTAGCAGAGGATATTTTATTTGTCAAACCTGATATTGAGTGCAAACATGGAAAAGGTAAGTCTCAAGAATGAAATCTACAACTACTGTATTGTAACTAAAGTTCTTGCTGTAGGTTAAAATATGCCTGCCTGTTTTGTCTACATAAAGATTCTGAGATTTAGTATTGTTTTCTTAGAGAAACAAGATTATAAACTATGTTTTTCCTGTCTCTAAATGTTGTTTCCTTGCATTGTATTCATGATGAATTCGTAAACATTTATTCAACAGCCAGTTGGGTGGTTGTCTAGTGGGTGAAAGGTGGCATTGCCACACTAATGACCTAGATTTAAATCCTTTCAAGCATAGAGACCAGGATTAGAAAATTTACTGAGTTTGATGGGTTTCAAACTTTCATATGAAGCATTAATTCAATAAAAATAATATGCAACTACCTGTAACTAGTAGGCAAAGGTTAACTCAGTAACTGTGCTCCAAGATTCTGGTCTGAGACAATTTTATAGAAATGTATTCAGTGAAATGCACAGTTTTCTTTGGAACTTGCATACGATATATCTGGACAGACTGTTTTCCAGTCCATGGTTAAACATAGAAAATGCTATTGAATATGTTTAAGAACACCTTGCATGCATTAATGATTAAACCGTTCAGTTGCTTTACACAAGAAGTTGTTGTTTTCAACTTATAATTGCACTTTTGGTTGGTATCATATTGAAACTTAGAACTTATGTTTTTAAGTTTTATCCTGAGAATTTACTCCATTCATTTTAATTCTCTGCCTAGAACTGCTTATAGAATGTAGGTTGACTTGAATTATATTTTGATGCCGTTGCTCTCAAACTGTATTGATTGAGTTACTAACTTTGTCCATTTTATGTGCTTTGAATGTTTGGTCCAGTCCTCTCCAATAGAGCCACTCGATAACCAGTTTACTCTGGTTGACTTAGAGACTGTAAGTGTCATTGGAAAAGGAAGTGGTGGTGTTGTTCAACTGGTTCGGCATAAATGGACAGGGCAGTTTTTTGCTTTAAAGGTGAATATTGACTATACACAATGAATGCTAATTTGGTGCTTTGCATGTAATATATTCTTTTTACTATTCATTGGTTTCGCAATCAAGATCCCAGCATGGACTAAACCCACTGTAAAGGATGTCCTTAAACACACTACAAACAAACAAATTTAGCTGGACATTATAAATTAGGAAAATTACTGGAAAATATGGAAGAAAGAAAGAAATGCACTATATTGATGCTTACATATGACAGAAAGTGGTCTATAGGCATGAGAACTACAACATGCTTCTCTGAGATAAGTGTACAATTTTTAAAGAATAAAAGTGTCATGCAGCTAAGAAGCATCCTAAGTAGCAGTGGAATGGGTGCATTATTTGTTATATACCAATTGGAAGAATAATGGCTATTATCCAAACTTATGTAAATACTAAAAGCTATGCAGAAACACAAACAGTACTGGTTCTCAAATCCATAGCTACTTCTCTAAGAGTTCTACTAGAATGATTTAAAGTTTTTTGAAAGCCCTGAACATCAGAAACTGTAATGATCTTGGGTTTTCTATTGGAACTGAAGTTCCAGAGCATTTACCATTGAAAAATAGAGGACACTTGCTGTTGGAAATTTCACTAGAGTGATACTTCAATGCAATTCAGAAATTTGACCTTCTATTTAGAAGATTGCTCGGATCTTGACCCCAGAATTTTCTGCCCTAGGATTTGTAAATGAAAGTGAAAAACAGCAGCGAAAGAAATACAATAATATTATAATTCTCTTTCAAACAGCCCTAAGCTTCCCAGCAATTAAGGAGAAAAGACACCAACCAACGAGATAAGTTTTCAGCCTTTCGAGGGTAACTTATCAGTCAATATTTAGATCTGAAAATGTACTTTTACAGCAGTATTGCAGGAGTAAAATCAACCCCTTTATCTTCTTCTTTAGATGTCAAGTCACTTAACCATTTTCCCTTTTACTTATGTTCAATCAACAAAATCATAAATAGATGTAATAACAAAATATGAAGAACACATGTAGCTGAAAATCAGATATGAAATTGACGCAAGATATGTATTGCTGGAAATTTCATATGTAAGATCAATGATGAAGTACATACCATAGCCTCATGTAAGATCAATGATCAATGATGAAGATCAATGGGAAGATCTGAAAATGTACTTTTACAGCAGTATTGCAGGAGTAAAATCAACCCCTTTATCTTCTTCTTTAGATGTCAAGTCACTCAACCATTTTCCCTTTTACTTATGTTCAATCAACAAAATCATAAATAGATGTAATAACAAAATATGAAGAACACATGTAGCTGAAAATCAGATATGAAATTGACGCAAGATATGTATTGCTGGAAATTTCATATGTAAGATCAATGATGAAGTACATACCATAACCTCCTCTCAAAGGCTACAAAATCCAACTATGCAAAATGCTTTAGCGAGGGTAAATCATCAAACGCTAACTCTACCAAGAAGAACAAGTGCAAGAATCCCTACAACACTATCTCCAAGGCAAAACGTCCTACTCTTCTCTTCCTCACAAGTCCACCCTATTTGCTGCCTAAAACACACTTGGACATGGGTAAGTCTCCCAACCGCTATGTGTGTTCCTGAGGGGAATTTATGAGTTGAGAACCCATTGTCACATCGGTTCTAAACTCCTTCGCTTAGACCACAACTCCTAAAAGCCAAGGGGGGTAGTCCCTACTTACTAAGTTCTTTTTTGAAGAATGTTTTCTGGGTGTTGTAAATTACAAAAATGACAATCAACGTGCAGTGATGCAAATATTTCAATGTCAAGAAAACCCTTTAACAATCAACCAGTAATGTATGCAAGAGAGAAACAATCAAATAATCAAAATGACCAGTGCTGCCTCTACTCGGGCTATGGAGTCACAATAATCAACTTCAAATAATTTTTATAAAGCATCAACTCATTTACTTTAACAATCAACCAGTAATGCAAATATTTCAATGTCAAGCAAGCCCTTTAACAATCAACTAGTAATGTATGCAAGAGAGAAACAATCAAATAATCAAAATGACCAGTGCCGTCTTTACTCGGGCTATGGAGTCGCAATAATCAATTTCAAATAATTTTCCTAAAGCATAACCTCATTTACTATAACAAATATACAAGAACATGATGACTTCCAGCAAATGAACAAGTTAAATAAAGTGCTTGCAAAGTAGAGATGCAAATGATTGTAATGATATTATGCAAGTGGTCTTGTAAATTTTATGTCTCTCTTTGACTTAGGGAATTAAGGTGTTTGTTGCAAAGAAATGAACTATTCTGGATGTCTACCCCAAGACTATCTCCTTCAACTAGAGAGAGAATGCAGGGTGCTCAACATGGGAACACAAGGTTCCCAACTAGTTCCGTGTGTCAAACTTGAAACTTGCTGGGTGCTCAATTAGAGGACACAAATTGCCACGAAACCCCCTATGGCCTCTACTCGATTAGCTCCACAGGTCAAGCCTCTTTTTCTCTTTTCTAATGAAGATACTTATCTAGGTGCCTATTAAACTAGCCAACACAAACCTTTTCCCTTTCTCGTCACCCTAGATTGCTCGAACTGACGGGGTGAGAGGATATGGGGCATGTTATCACATATATAGTAGCCGGGCTACCATATTCTATTTTTCAGATTCAATACATTTTTCAACCAGATCCCCTACATATGAGATGTTGAGATGAGCATTTATGATGGATCATTATTTATTTGATGGACTATAGCGCTCGCCCATGCCAAGACTGAGTCTCAGGACACTCAGATTTGAGGACTGATGTAGCCATTTAGCCATGTGCAGAGCAGTTAGCAGTACCCAGATTTGCATCAGTGTTTTCTCATTGGACAGATATTGATTCAGATGGATTATTTGCATGATCATGACTCAGCTTATATTATATTGTGTTATGGTTATCATTGCTCTTATACTTATTTTTTGTGACATGTGTTAGCATTTAGTATCATGATTTGGCGGTCATATAAATATGTGGACTTGGATGTATCTATATTATGTATTGATGTCCCTACTAAGAGTTTGAAGTTCTTGACCTATACTCATTGGTTTTACCCTCCTTAGGGAGAATAGAGGTAGTCATTCCCACCATACTTTGGCTTGTAGTGTTGGTTTCATTATTCATTGTCTCCACCCATCCATTACATTTCAATTGTGTTGTAGCCTGACTTACTACTTGACTTGTGGCATGGAGGACCTTTCCCCACTAGAGCCTTTGTTGGACAAGCCTCCCTGTTTATTTGTGTCTCGGCTCTGAGTTGCTTAGGATGTGTTTGCTTACCTGAAACAAGTAGCGCTGCCATCAATACAATGTATTTGGGAATAAAATGATAATCTTATAAAAAACCCATTCATGAAAAGTAGTGTTTTTCAACATACGTGAATGCAAGGCTAGCCTAATGAAATTGGCTCTGAAAAATATTGCAATGAAATATCTTAAAACATTCATCAAAAGTAGTGTCTTTTCAACATACATGAATGCATAAAGCCTAAATGATAAATGTCCGTATAAAAATACGTGGACAAAGGCTATGGAAAATCAAAGGCCCAAAAAGCAATGGTTCCTAAAAGTTATATCTAAAGATTGTTGGCCTTACTTGTAATGAGTTGGATTGTGAGCATTTGTCAAGGTGAGTAAGCACCTCTGAAGTAGTTCACCGATTTGTGAGGCATTGCCATCCCCTTTGTTGTTGTTTGTCCGGCATATGGCTATAGTGAGTATCCCCTTTCCATAAGTGTCACAGTGTTGAGTGGACAGTCATCCTTTGGCCTAACCTTATGAATTTTAGCTTTCACCCATTACTAGCAAATTGACTACAACTATGAAGTGAATATAGTCTTGAAAGTCTGGTTTGAGTTATAATAAATAACTCCCTATATATGTATTTGGTTGATGTACCGCCAGTGAAGTGATTGCTACTTGTTGTGATTGTTACTTAAATGATTTGTAGAGCATATCTTGGCCTTTTAACACTTGCAGTAGATGGATGTCAGCCTGAGTTACATTATTGGTATCTGGTCATTTACAGGTTATTATTTTGTCTATTTGATATTGTAGATGATCAGGCAGAGACCTTGAGAGGGTATGAGTATATACCTTAGATGGATTTGGACTTTCTGAGTCCAGTGAGACAACTTGTTTTCAGTTCCGAGCACTTACAGAGATGGTCAAGCTCATTTTGCCCTTTTGGTGCAGTTTTGCTTCACTAGATGGCAGGTCTGAGCAGGGAGATGATTTTGTTGGATCTCCTAGAGCACTATATGGGGCATAGGGGGTCCAACCACTTGCTTGTACCATAGTACCCGCCTTCCAAAGAGCTTGGTGGGCTTAGTTGGACAACCCAGGCACCCTAGGAGGCTGTTTTGGTAGGTTCATGTTTCCTGAGGCAGATTAAAAAATAATTAAATGGCTACTGAAGAATTCGATTTGGGCTATTGAGGCAAGGAAACGGCATGGGATGAGTTCTGATGATGAGAGTGATGTCTTCCACACCTTCAGCAGTTGTAGCACCTGGATAGGTCCACATCTATTTTTCGGGCATTTTATATTATATTTTGGAGCTTTTGGAGGCTCACGATTTCCTCAAGGAGGCACAATTTCACATTTTAAAATTTATATTATTTTTATTGTGCCATGGACCCACCGCGTGCTTCATTTATTTCTTGTTGAGTGGGATCCCCTCTCCTAGGGTGATTTAGTCCACTTTTATATTATATTGTTATATTGATCCATGTATTGTATGTTGAGCTCATCTCAACCGTTGATTCGAACATTTGTATCTTTTAATTTTAGCCACCCATTTGAAAAGTGGTTAGGATTTTGCTTTTCTCATTCCTATTTAAAGGAGAGAGCTTCTCATTTGTAAGGGGTCTTTGGTTGTTCGATTTGGATAATAGAAAAACTTTTCTTGTGGATATTTGTTGGATCTCCTTTGCATCTGGTGTTCTTAGATGGTGATTGGAAAGTCTTTTGCTTCTTAGCTTTCGGAAAATTGTTGTAAGATCTATATTTTTTTGGAAATCTTTGTCTTGTCTACAGGAGGGCGACTTCAGCTTGGGCGTTTTTGTAGGGGCTCCTCAACCCGCTTGGATTGGCTTCGCTTGTATCAGGGGGTTTTCATTAGTGTCATTGCGATCTACGATTTCTTCTTGCTATTTTTCAGTAACATTTTGCCTTTTTCTCATGATGCAACAAATTTGATATGGTCGACATTTGTTGTGCAGGAGAGAGGGCGCATTGGCTTCTTGGAGCAAAACGTCGGACATAGAACTTGCTCAAAGCTTCTCAAATTGATCGGGATAGCATGGATCATCATCATCACGGCATCTACAAGGATTTCCAGGTAAGATCTACAGGTTAATACCTTTCATCCAGATCTCAATCCATTGGCATTTGCTTTCTTCATTTTCACATTAAAATCCCATAAATAATAAAAAACCAAAAATATTTAAAATTAGACCGCTTGATCTCGGGCCAAATCGCTGTTGGGTTTTGTAGATCAGGTCATGCCCTCACCAAATCATCCTCAACGCTACGCTGGAAGGGGCTGGTTTGCCATAGATCTGAGAAACTGTCCTCCCAAACCCTAGCACTATCAACCATTTTTCTGACTTTTTCTGGCAAAATACCTTGTTGAGTTTGTAGATCGGGTCATCCTCTCACCAAATCTCCTTCAACGCTGAGCTAGAAGTGGACAAGTTGCCCTAAATTTGAAAAATTGGCCTCCCAAACCCTAGCGCTATCCATCAAGCTGCTGGTTTTTCCCATGATCCAACTTTTTTGGCAAAATACCTTTTTGGGTTTGTAGATCGAGGTATTTCCCAGGTGGCCCCCCTCCAACGCTGAGCAGATAGTGACTCCATTGCCCTGGATTTGACAGGCACTGATCTCCAACCCTAACGCTCCCCCCTCTTTTGCCTATTTTTCCTATGTTTTGACTTTATCCTGGTAACTCAGGTATTCTGATATTGTCATATCTTTCATCGAGTCTATCCATCGGTACTAGATAGCCCCAATCCTGTCCTTGCCCTCCCTGCATTGGTCACGTTTCCCAAGGCAGCGTATATCTTCATCTGTTGCTAGTACCTTAACCCCAGATCTAGTACTTACCTCATAGGTCACCTATGTCCCACTTGGGATCAAGCCTCACACTTCCTAAACCCTAATCCAAAGCCTTGGTTCATCTAGTGACATCATCCATAGATCTAGGGTTTCCATTACCTTACACCTTACGTACCTCAAGTCCATTTGATCTGATCTGGTGTCTAGGTTTGATCTCTCCTGTCGAGAGTAGATCCGGGTCTCCCCCTTTGTTGTCTTGGGCTAAGATAACATAAAGCGAAGATTGCCTCAATTGGCGTGACAACCATCCATTTGGGAGTCGAGGCAATCTTGGTTCCACCTCCTTAGTTGCAGGTCCCTCTACCATCCATCCTGGATCCACCTCACATAGGCAACTACAAGGTTGGTGATAACAAGTTACTTACAACATTCTATTCTTACTGGTTGGGAGCAATCCTATCTTAAGCCAGATACACAAAGCAAGAGCAAGCAACTAAATTATGAAACATGTTACCTAAATACACCATGACAATCACGATCCACACAAAAAGGCACAACACCATTAGCCTCCGAAGCATCTTTATTCACAATGAAAAATATAACAACAGTATTACAATGGCAAGCCTTTCGATGCAACTCTAACTAGCTTCAAGGGGGAGGATCATGCTTTATTTATAGCCAAAGCAAGAAGGAGGGGGCGCATCCACAAGTGGGAGCTCACATTGACTTAGCTTGAGTTCGTGAGATAATTTAGGATTGAGCTTTAGTTGATGTGAAGTGGTTATCATGGAGAAGGCGCCACCTCCGATGAGGTAGGCAACCTCACTCCAATCTACTTGCCACCTTCTCTTCGCTAATACAACCACCCAAGTGTGAGTTCAACCAACCAATTGCTAATCATGAGGATGTCGTCATCCTTCTACCTAATTCATGATTCGTAACTCCTCAAATTTATCCTAAGTTTGATGCATTAGCATTTAGATGAGGTCACTAATTCATGAGGGACCCATTTTCCATGTCACCCCATGCTTTAAATATGTCCTTTTTTAACTTTTCAAACTTGTTCTTTTGTGCCAATTTGTTGCAACTTTAGCATTTAAATGACATTTTGATGCACCACTAGTAAAATAATGCTTTACGGGATGTTTCAACCGCCCGAAACATATGAAAAGTGGTTCCTAGGGTGAAGAGGATGCTCTGAGTGTGAAAACGAGCCTCCACACACCAAATTGTTAAATTTTCATATGTTAAGCTAGATCATGAGTATTTCATTTCAAATTCATAACAAAAGCATATAAACAGGATCACTGAAAGATAGACAAGCACAACCATACAATAGGAACACAAAGATTTATCTTGGGAAAACCCTAAAGGGAAAAACCCAGCAAAAGCTTCCTCAATATAGATGCCTTAAAAAGATAAAAGGTAAAATCAACAAAGAGATCAAAGCCTGATCCTCCTCCTTCTCCAACTACTTCTCTCCTTCACTAGTGCGCTACACAAGTGAGAGTGTGTGCTCAAATGAGGAGAGCTACACCTCTATTTATATTTATCCGTTCACTTCAATTAACTCATCCGACATGCAGGCTCGAGTTAATCATGTAGGCTCGAGTTACACATGTAGGCTCAAGTAACTACACTGGGGTGCTAATGACCCACCTTTACAATTAGAGGGGACGACCTCATGACTTTTATTAGTTCTTCCGATTAGAAGCTCGGGGTACAAGATAATACAAGTGGTTCTCCCGGTAGGACCATTGGGGACCACAAAAGATACATATACAATATTCTTCGAAGTTACAATATTTCAACACTCCCCCTTATCGAGAAGGGTATTCTACAACAACATCAACAACAACAATAGTAGGAGAGAGATAGAGGACATCATCAACATCATCAGGGTAATACATCTATAAATCATTGGAAGCTTTTCAACATCATATAGTCTTCATCTTCAGTTTTCAACGACAGCAACTTTTGATCAGCAACATCTTCAGCACTTTGACCTTTCGATCAGCAGCAACATCTTCAGCACTTTGACCTTTCGATCAGCAACATCTTCAGCGTTTTGACCTTTCGATCAGCAACAATGGCTTCAGCATTTTGATTAGCAACATCTTCAGCACTTTGATCTTTCTATCAGCAACAACTTCTTCAGCATTTTGTTCTTTCGATCAGCAACATCATCATATCCTGATCAGTAACATCGTGATCAGCACCATCATCATACTTCAATTCTCGAATAGCATCATCATCATCATATTCTGATCTTTTGATCAGTACGTCATCATCATCATACTTTGATCTTTCGATCAGTACATCATCATCATCATACTCTGATCAGTACATCATCATCATCATATTCTGATCTTTCGATCAGTACATCATCATCATGCTCTTATCTTTTTGATCAGTACATCATCATCATCACGCTTTGATCTTTCGATTAGTACATCGTAATCATCATCATACTCTGATATTTCGATCAGTACGTCATCATCATCATAAAAACATCATCATCATGAAAACATCATTAACATCAAGACATCAACATCATCAAAACATCAACATGATTCTTCGTTTCGGAATTACGGGATTTAGGTCTTTACGGAGTTACCAATGATCCTTCCTTTCGGAATTACGGGATTTAGGTCTTTACGAAGTTACTAACGATCCTTCCTTTCAGAATTACGGGATTTAGGTCTTTACGGAGTTACTAACGATCCTTCCTTTCGGAATTACGGGATCAACACATTTGTGAATTATGGGATCAATTTAATGATCCTTCCTTTCGGAATTACGGGATTTAGGTCTTTACGGAGTTACTAACGATCCTTCCTTTAGGAATTACGGGATCAACAAAGATGTGGAACTCAGACAATCCTTCCTATTGGAATTACGGGATCAACACATCTGTGGAACTCAGACAATCCTTCCTATTGGAATTACGGGATCAAGTCAATGATCTTTCCTTTCGGAATTACGGGTTTTAAGTCTTTACGGAGTTGATAAAGATCCTTCCTTTCGGAATTATGGGATCAACACATATGTGGAACTTAGACAATCCTTCCTCTAGGAATTACAGGATCAACACACGTTCTCGATTACCGAAGTCACCGGATTCATTATGAACCGAAGTTCAAGGATGATACAATCCTACCACATTCACGGGGACCGAGATCTCCGGATACATTTTGAACCGAGGTTCAGGGATGATGCAATCCCACCACTTTCACGGGGGCCAAGACCTCCAGATACATTTTGAACTGAGGTTCAGGGATGATGCAATCCACCACTTTCACGGGGGCCGAGACCTCCGGATACATTTTGAACAGAGGTTCATGGATGATGCAATCCACCACTTTCACGGGGGCCGAGACCTCCGGATACATTTTGAACTGAAGTTCAGGGATGATGCAATCCTACCACATTCACGGGGGCTGAGACCTCCGAATACATTTTGAACCGAAGTTCAGGGATGATGCAATCCCACCACTTTCTCAATGACCGAAGTTCACCGGATCCGTTCTGAACCGAAGTCCAAGGATGATACAATCCTACCACCTTCTCGATTGATCGAAGTTCACCGGATCCGTTCTAAACCAAAGTCCAAGGATGATACAATCCTGCCACATTCTCGATGACTGAAGTCACCGGATCACTTCTGGACATATGTCCCAGGATGATACAATTCCTCTTCATTCTCGAAGACGAGGTCTCCGGATCACTTTAGGGCAAGTGCCCAGGGATGATACAATCCCACTGCAACATCACTACTCCCCCTTTCGGGGAAGGTCTTTCCGAACCACACCAAAAGTGTTCAAACTTTACTCGAGAAAAAGGCTTCGTCAGCACATCATCATCTAAACCATCATCATCTACATCTTCAGTATGTGAATACTGAACTATCACCATCTGTATCTCTAGTATGTGAATACTGAAAGCATCATCATCTATATCTTTAGTATAGAAATACTGAAAGCATCATCATCTCTATATTCAGTATAGAAATACGGAATCACCATCATCTGCATCTACAGTATGTAAATACTGAAACATCATCTATATCTTCAGTATGGGAATACTGAAACATCTGCATCTTATCTCGTATGTAGAAATACCGGATCTCTATGTGTTACAATGGAACACAGGGTTCTCTATCATCACAACTTTGGTTATCACATAGAATCATTGCAGTATCCATCTTTAGATCAAAGAGACCTGATATCAGCTTCCGAAGCCATATGACTTCACAACTTAGCAGAGCAATCTGCTATGTATTCTGCTTCAGTCGTGCTAAGAGAAATACTGGACTGTTTCCTGCTAAACCATGAACACATAGCAGACCCCAAACAAAAGCATCTACCTGATGTGCTTTTCCTGTCTGAGATACTTCCAACCCAATCTGCATCTGTATAGCCATACAATCTGTAGTCATGGCTACCATCATAGTATAGACCAAGGTCTATAGTGCCTTTCAGATATCTCATCACATGTTTTGCAGCTACTAGGTGAACCCATCTTGGTTGAACAAGATATTGACTTAAGGTGTTCACAGCAAAACAAATGTCTGGTCTGGTATTTGTTAAGTACATCAATGACCCAATGATCTGTCTGTAATGAGTCGCATCTACTAACTTTGATGAGTCATCAACTAACAGCTTCAGGTTGGAGTCCATGGGTGTGGCCATGACTTTGCATTCCAACATATTGAATCTCTTCAATATCTCTACCGCATACTTTCCCTGGTTGAGAAAGATTCCTTCTGAACTTTGCCATACTTCCAGACCTAGGAATAATGCATTAACCCGAGGTCTTTCATCTCAAATTCTTCTGCTAGTTTTTTCTTGCTTTCCATAATCTGTTTCTCATTCCCTGTCAAGATTAAGTCATCCACATATAATGACAAGATGACAGGTTCATCTTCTACAACCTTATAGTAAAGGTTAGGATCGACTTTTCTCTTGGCAAAGCCCATGCTCATCAGGAAACTATCTATTCTTCCATACCAAGCTCTGGGAGCTTGCTTCAGGCCATAGAGGGCCTTCTTCAACTTACATACTTGATTCCATCTGTCTTCAACTTCAAATCCTCGTGACTATTCGATGTAAAACTCTTTCTCAATCATACCATTAAGGAAGGCTTGTCTTTACTTCATCATGGAAGAAACTACCATGATAGCTCTGAAGGAAGTGTACATTGCTTCTTGGAGTAACTATCTCTTCAGAATTAATTCCCTCTTTCTGATAGAAACCTCTAGCCACAAGTATTTCCTTACTTCTATTAACAACATAATTTATCTTGCAAATCCATTTGGAAGATACCACATTCTTGTTTTCTGGTTTGAGTACTATATCCCAAACATCATTCTAGTATTCTTTCATCATAACATCTTCCATGAGTTCGTCTTGTCAGGTCATCAACATATCCTAGTCTTCTGCATTCAACCTTGAAGGTTGGAACCCACTTTACTCTTGGTAAAGTCTCGATCCATGAGGAAGCTGTCCATCATGTCGTACCATGTCAAACTCAGATATCTTCTGTAGTCACTCCCCCTGAAGTGGAGTATCATCTTCCCTCTTCATTCTGTACAGGTGGTTCTATGCTTGATATATACTGGTCAATAGAGTATGTCATGTCATAGTCTATTCTTTTTGAGGCAAATCACGAACCTTGCTTTGTACACTTGTTCTTGTAGATCCATATCGAAGATACTACGTACTTCCTGTTATGTCTCGAAATCATATCGTATACATCATTCCCCATGATCAACTGTTATTCTTTGATCATAGCTTCTTTCATAGCATTCTTTTCTTCATCTTGAGTTATCTCTTGTACCCATGGTGGTCTTCATCCTTCGAGGTGGATCTACGGCTCTCTGAAGCTCTTTCTTTCGTCATGGTGTCTTTGACCTTGGGAGCTTCAGATTCATGTTTATTGGAGTGAATCTTGAATTGTCATCACTTGTTCTTCAGAACAAGTCTCATCCTTGTTGTAGGAGGTAGTACA
This sequence comes from Pseudotsuga menziesii, assembly GCA_001517045.1. NCBI lineage: Eukaryota > Viridiplantae > Streptophyta > Pinopsida > Pinales > Pinaceae > Pseudotsuga > Pseudotsuga menziesii. The sequence goes on along the minus strand of LPNX010792004.1, from coordinate 24,713 downwards.
AGACTTTTCCTACAATTCAAATGCACCAACTGCATGGTTAGAACTTTTGCATAACGACAAATTTTTATGCATCATGCAACTGTTTAGCCAATACAACATTCATCCATATCTCACAGAAACTTTCTAGATGCCTTCCATTTTTATCATGACATTATTGAGATTGTGCACTAATCCAATATGTCAGCAAGGAGGCTTCATTATAGATAATTAGCAATGGAGAGTTGTATAGCACCATGAGCTACTTACCCATCACATGCATATTAGTAGTATACAATCTTTAATGCAAACAATCTATAATGCATAACACATCAACTGAATATAATCAATTGTATAAAAAAACAATATCATGAAATGACAATTGAATACTTATCTTTTATTTGTTTCCTGGGTAGACTCCATCTTGATCATTCTGCTTTATCATCTTCTTCATTCATGAAATCATGATTTCTTATCCAAATGATAAGATGAATAAGAGGTTCTTGAGTTCTTCATATTCATCGCATGAGGGATCTTCTTTGAATGGTGAGAGCTTGATCTTCAATTGCTCCCATCTTCTTCTTCTCTTCTTATGAGTCGAGCTGAAAGTAATCACTTCCTTCTGGCATACGTTCTTCGCATGAATGAATCCCACGATCCTGGAAGGTCATTCAAGGTGGCTATCACCACTTCTGCATTCTTCACCTCTTCTTTTACCTCTTCAATTTGTTTCTTAAGATCATCTTCCGATGTATGTTCTTTCCTTCAATTAGCTTGGTCAAGGAATCAAACATCTCTTTCGGTGTCTTTAGGGAAGACACTTGTGGTACAAGTTGATCCGTGACTAAATCAACAATGATCTTCTTGGCCTTGACCAAGTTCTTCTGGTGTAAGGCTTTGAGCCTCAGAACTGTAACCTCTCTACTCATGTAGGTGTCCAATTTATTTTCTTCAAAGAGATCAAATACTTCCATGCTTGGAAGGTGTCAACTTCATCAAGTTTATCATCAAGCTGATGTGATAGATCACTTTAAAATGAGAACCTCAAATGCAAATAGCAAAAGATTAGATCTTACCGATTTGAGGTGTCTGTCCTGCTTCTGGAGCTGGATGATCTAGGGTTTGTCAGAGAAACCCTAATTTTCAAAACTTGGAATTTTTTAGATCTGATTGGATAGAAATATAGATCTCTTCAAATGGAGCTGTCCAATGTACTCCTTTTCTGAAAATATTAGAGGGAAGCTCCTGGAACAGGAAGCCCTAGTTTTCCAATTTCTTCTGTAGAAATTCTTGTCACTGTTTCTGTGATATCTAAGAAATTGCTGCTCCTCTGTGTCTGCAATTTCGCACTGAGGTAACCTCGCATGTCCTTGATCCAACACCACAGGTTTCATCAAAATTGGTTTCACCAATTTGGATTTATGATACTTTTCCCAAGGTGACCTGTTATAGGACTGTTCAGAACATCGAAGTTGTACAGCCTGCCACGTCTCACTGTTTCACCTTCTGGTTCTGAAATTCGGACCACAGAAAGAACAGTCCATGCTTTTTCTGGAACATCTTCATGAATTCCATTTGGATCTCTGTAGCCCAAGCTACAACAATTCTGCCCAGTTGTCCTGTTTAGGGATGAATTCTGGAAGAGGCTGGAACCCTAACTTGGAGGGATCATATCTCCCGGAATATAGAGAATCTGAGGCTGAATTTTGGACACAGTGTACATCAGGATTTTATCTTCGGCCTCTGCAATTTTCAGCTCTTGATCCTTCTCCAATCTCAGGATATAGCGAATGTACCAAAACTTAGCAGTTTTAGTATTTAGGGTTTTTCTAGCTCGGGGTCAAACTAGGGTTTGACTTTCCCGGAGTTTCACCCAACCAAATTTCTTGATACAGGTCTCTAAACTTCGGTTTTGATGAGGATAACAATCCTATGCCAGGCTCACTCAAACATTCCTCTTCTGTAGAAAGCCCTAATTTTCCGCACCAAAATTGAAAATGCTCGGAATCGAATTCCGCTTCGACAGGAAGATGCGCCCTTCAATGGAGAGTCAGTCTAGCCTTCTTTTGCTGATCGATTGTGGATAGAGACCCAAAAATTAAGAAGCCCTATCTTCTGTAGCTGCACAATGTCTTCTTTCAGGGTGGTTCTGATTCCATGTTAAATTTTCATATGCTAAGCTAGATCATGAGTATTTCATTTCGAATTCATAACAAAAGCATATAAACAGGATCACTGAAAGATAGACAAGCACAACCATACAAAAGGAACACAAAGATTTATCCTGGGAAAACCCAGCAAAAGCTTCCTCAATATAGATGCCCCCAAAAGATAAAAGGTAAAACCAACAAGGAGATCAAAGCCTGATCCTCCTCCTTCTCCAGCTACTTCTCTCCTTCACTAGTGCGCTACACAAGTGAGAGTGTGTGCTCAAATGAGGAGAGCTACACCTCTATTTATATTCATCCGTTCACTTCAATTAACTCATCCGACATGTAGGCTCGAGTTAATCATGTAGGCTCGAGTTACACATGTAGGCTCAAGTAACTACACTGGGGTGCTAATGACCCACCTTTACAATTAGAGGGGACAACCTCATGACTCTTATTAGTTCTTCCGATTAGAAGCATCGGGGTACAAGATAATACAAGTGGTTCTCCCGGTAGGACCATCGGGGACCACAAAAGATACATATAGAATATTCTTCGAAGTTACAATATTTCAACACAAATTATGCCTTCGGATCAAGTTTTTATGACATTTACAAATTTTCTAATTAAACCATTAAAAATGACCTAATTTTGCGGGAAAAAACTATTTTCTTAGAATTGAACAAAAACCTATGGGGACCTAGCAGATGTCCAGACGACTCAATTCAAATGCTTACCATGTTTATTAACATTGACACATATGCTCTAATAACCACCTAAGGCCTAACCACCAAGACGACTACCCCAACTTTGGAGGTGTGAGTGAAAAACTCAGGAATTATTAGTCGTTTGTTTAGCAACAAATAATTACCAAGGGAAAGAACACTCTGGCCTAGTTGACTTGATGTTTAAGTTTAGGAAGCCGAGTCTTGTACAAAATTGACCATGCTAACACATTTTTTACAATTTCCCCAAGGGGGTATGAACATGTTACAAAAAAATTTAAATTTTTCCGAGAAAAAGCTTGGAGGACTTCTGGACTCTGAAGAATGAACAAGTGTGCTTGTTCAACTTTGTCGGCTCACTTGATAAAACCAACTAAGGATGAATTAGTAGGTAACAATGCTGTTGCTGCTTCCCCTTGCCCTTCTTCTCTTCTGGACATTGTGATGCATAATGGCCGTGCTTATGACATATGAAGCACTTGGTTTTACTCAATTCCTTCTTCCCTGGCTGAGTGGCTGACTCCTCGCTCTTTACCTCACTCTTGCTGTGTCCTTTACCTTTGTCCTTCTTTGTTTGACCAATTAGGGCATTCACTATCGCCTCCGTGCTTGCTAGTCTTTGACTAAATTTGAGTGTCCTCATGTGTATAGTTATCTCACTATCTTTCTTAAGAGGGAAGATTGTCTTGAGTACAAACACCCTGGAAAAATGTTTCCCATTGAGATGGAAACCCATTTAATGCTCGGTTCACTAGCTCTTTGTGTTCAACCTTCTCCTCAACTGCTACAAGTTGATCACGAGTTTGCGTGATCTTCATTAGGTAACTAGTGATAGGGTTTGATCTAGTCATCTCAACAAATTTGAGTATGTTATGCAATATCATTTTCTTGTTTATGTTGGTTTGGTAAAGGCTAACCAGGGCATTGAACATCTCCTTCGCCGTCTTCTTCTTAGATCTAAAGGCATCAGACAGTCCTTTATAACATCTAAGATCATCTGCTTGGTCTTCACTTCTTTCTTCTTGTGAGTTGCCAAAAGCTGTGGATCTGTTGGTAAAGTCACTACATCCTTGATGATATCCCATAGATCATTTTCTTCTAATAGAAGAGTTACCCTGACTTTCTATGATAGGAAATTCAAGGCACTATCCAATCTATCCTCAAACCTGAGAATCACTGATGCAATATCTAATATGCACACCAACTCCCATCTCTGTTAAGTGCTACCTTTGAAACTCTCTTATTGCTGGTCCTGGCTCTCGACAGTTGTTTCCGGTAGTTGATCTAATTTCTTAAACTCTTTACATCCTCTCAATTAGAGAAGCTTTGATATCGTGTTAAATTTTCCAAACCCTAGGTGACAACGGTCCTTATGTTCTCAACTAAACACAAACTATTATTTAATTATGGAAATTGAATTCTTTCACATAATCACACATATAGCTGGAAAGTAAAAAAAGGAAGCGAAACACAATGCACATGTATTTTACTCCATATTAACCTTTCATAAATAATTCAAAGCTTACAAGGAAACCTTCATTGTCTGTCAAACTAACAGCTATACGATACACTCAAATGGAACAAATCTGCACACTTACTGAGGAAAACTGCCTCCCAAAGATTGAGAAAACTGGTTGTTTGTTGCATGCTGTCTAGATAGGTTGTCTGCGCAATTATATGGACTTGTTCTGTATGACTGTACAGATCTGTTCGTATAGATCTGCGTCACTCTACGGATCTATCCTGTACGCACCTGCACGTCGCTCTTTGCCTGGTTGCTAAACTTGGCTCTTCTCCAATGCTCTAACTCCGCTACAATAGATGAAATCAATCACCTCTCGACCAAACGGTCTTTGAGTGGATATTGAATGTCTTAACCCTCTACCTTGAATCACCTTTATACTTGAGCTGAAACCCTGATCTCTTAGTGGGATGTATGATTGAGATTAGTCTAAATCACTAATGTATTAAAAATACTCTTTACTAGACTCAACAACTAAATATAAGACTTTCACTTTATTACTAAAGTGAATTACAAAATAGAATTGAATCGAAAAATTCTAAAACTGTGTAGAAGTTCTTGTCCAAGCTACAATTTTCAACACCCCCCCTTAGTGAAAAAGTAATTCTACACCTATCCAAGTTTGTTTATGAATTTTTGAAACTTCCCTTTTGCTAAGCGCTTGGTCATCATTCTACTCTTCTCTTTGTACTTGTCTTCTTGTAGTGAGACGCTAGGGTTCACGATGAAACCCTAGGAGTATTTATGAATGGAAAATAGGACATTTTTGTTGGGAGCTTAGGTTTTTTCTTGTGAGCTAGACGTTGGAGATGATGGTCATTCTGTCATTCTCATCTTTGTTCATTATCTTATGTTAGAGATGTGACTAAGAGGAGTGCACTAGTCTTCCTCTTTAGTTCATCTTCATTTGTACTTCATTTCTATTGTCTTGGAGTCATTAGGGTTTCATGAAGCTTCTTGGAGTATCTTGAATATTAAGGTTAAGGTTTCATTTGTTGGAGACTTGGAGATTAGGGTTTTGAGATGAAAGTTGAAACCCTGGGTTGTAGTTGAAGAAAAGAAGAAGAGGAGATGTCTTGCCTTGGATGACATGCTTGTGTGATTATTTGTTGGAGCTCCTTGGTGTGATCCAAGGTTTTCATTGTTTTCCCTAGCTAGGGTTTTGGAGAGCTAGAGGATTGTACTAGCCCTTGGGATAAGTCTATGGTATTTACATGAACTTCATGTTTATACATATAGATGATGTTTTCAGATGTCCAAAATTGTCTCGATTGCAGATTTGATTTTTAGTCATCTATTTCTTTAGGTTTGGTTCAGACATTTTGTCAAACACTTTTCGCAACTAGGTTTTAAATTAAAATTCACTTGCAAACTTTAAAATTTAAAACACCATGCCAAAAACTCTTCAAACTCATGATACTGAAAATTCACATTGTGCACAGTGAAATTCTTGGTCAACCTTGACTAGGGAAAAACCCCAACCTGGGGAAAACCCTAGAGAGAATTTAGTCATCTATTTCTTCATGGTTTGGTTCACACATTTTGTCAAACACTTTTCGCAACTAGGTTTCAAATTAAAATTCACTTGCAAACTTTGAAATTTAAAACACCATGCCAAAAACTCTTCAAACTCATGATTCTAAAAATTCACATTGTGCACAATGAAATTTTTGGTCAACCTTGACTAGGGAAAAACCCCAACCTGGGGAAAACCCTAGAGAGAATATTTATTAAGAGCTCTTGAAATTAATAACTTCACTTTTATTTCTTACTGAGAGAATGCCAAATCAAACAGACCAGAATTATATACTACTGTACCTTTCTCTTTAACAGTAGTCTGCCTCAATTTTTGTGCTGCTGTACGACCCTCTTCACATGTGCCACTGTACCAGAAACCGTATGCTTCAAAATCTGACTGTAATAAATGCTATAATGCCTCGAAATTTATGCTAATCTGTAGCAAATTTCACCCACACATGTCAGCAATAAATGCTGTACTGTACTGACAGTCTTTACCTTGGAAATCGTGCCATTGTGACAGCATCTAATGCTATACGACCTGGGCATTTAATGCAGCCATCTTTCTTGGAAAACATGCTGGGAAGTCTGCTCTAACAGACTTGGGAATCGAGCCTCTTATTGCTTTGGGAATCGAGTCTCTCCTTGAAGAAAGATCTGTTCTTCACTTTCTCTTTTCCCTTGCTTGTATGTTCTCTTCTTTGTCCCTTCTCATTATTTTATACTTTAATTCCAGTAACTAATTTCCTAACTACCAATCCAATGGCTGGATTACTTCACTAGATCTAGGGTCCACATTAAATGCACATTTTAATAATAAAAGCTAATTATTAAATACATCACTTAAATATGACCCACAACTTATTAAGTACAAAATTTTCCTTTAATATACATAAGATCACTTTTTACATAAATAAAACACAAGGAACAAAAGTCTTTTTGTCCCCCTCATTACACACACCAAAACTTATGAGGGAGGACCTTCAGAGTTGGATATTTCAATATATATATATATTTTGGCAATTGTAGTCTAAATGTTTAGAATCTTGAAATCTGAATTTCCTGATTTTTTCCTTGAACTTTAATTTTTTTTGGCATGTAGAAATTATAAATACATATATTTATATAAAATGCTTTTTTAAGGGTGCTGCAGTCCCATTTCCTAAATTCGAGATGGCTGCTGCATCCACAACTTAACCTTTTGTCAATACCTATCCACACCCACAATTCGTGTAAACTTATATGCAACTTATTCCAACATTTACATTTTTTGGATATGTGTAAATTTGGATCTATTCCTAATGTTGCATTCTGAACATTTGCGCTGTTTGTAAATATGATGTCCATTGTTTTAGTCTGTACCTAGTGCGATTTTCTATTAGTTCACAGAACTGTCCAAAACACTGGAATATTTACTTTTTTAACTGATCCTGTTTGCAGGCCATTCAAATGAGCATTCAAGAGAGTGTTCGTAAACAAATTGTGCAGGAGTTGAAAATAAATCAAGCTTCTCAGTGCCCAAATGTTGTCGTTTGTTACCATGCCTTCTATAACAATGGTGTTATATCTATAATTTTAGAGTACATGGATTGTGGCTCTCTTGCAGATGTTTTAAAAAGAGTCAAAACATTTACGGAGCCTTATCTTGCAGTTATTTGCAAGCAGGTAAACCTGCAATATCTTAGTTTAAAGTTTTTAGTTTCTATTGTGTAGGATTGTTTCTTCCTACTATGAGTATTGAATCTTGATCTTTGTACAGGTTCTCAAGGGCTTGATATACTTGCATCGCGATAGACATATCATCCACAGGGATATCAAACCATCAAACTTGCTAGTCAATCACAAAGGCGAAGTGAAGATCACAGACTTTGGTGTTAGTGCAACATTAGCAAATTCGATGGGCCAACGTGATACCTTCGTTGGTACCTACAATTATATGTCGGTATGTCTTGAAACATCACCCCGGGAATATTCTCTCTAGATGTTTGCAAATATCATTTAATATTTTACTACTGTTGTCAGTCAATTTATTCTTCTGCCTTTAAACTTGAGAATATAAAATTGTGTCATTTTACTGAATTCTGATAAGATTATGTATTGTTTATCTTTAAAATTGCTAATAACAATCTCTGCAAACTAACTGTTCTTCTTGGCATACATCAGCCAGAGCGGATAAGTGGAAGCACTTATGGATTTAGCAGTGATATTTGGAGCTTGGGGTTGGTTGTGCTGGAGTGTGCTACTGGTCGTTTCACATACTTACCACCTGGACAAGAGGAAGGGTGGATCAATTTTTATGAGCTTCTGGAGACAATTGTTGAGCAACCAGCACCTTCTGCATCACCAGATCAGTTTTCACCAGAATTTTGCTCATTCATCTCTGCCTGGTAGTGCAAGTTATTTCACGATGTTAGTTTACATTTTATGACAATGTTCTCAATTCTCTGTCGAAATGTTTTCGGTGTTGATTGTGGAATCCTAATCCATGCAATTTCATATAAGTGACTTTGGATGTTTATGAAACTACACTGACAAAAGGTTTTCTGCCCATTTGATGAAGCTTCCCAAATGTTCATGCCTTTGGAAAACACTTAATATTTAAAAAGTGGGGATAAGAGGTTTGAATTGTTGGAAATATTGGTATGTACTTGTGCCATGGACCATTCATATAAATTAGTACTGTACCTTTAATCATGGATAAGGCCATGCTTTATTCTTTTATTGTATTATTAGGTTTGGTTAAGGTCAACATACTCAACTTTGATAGGCAGCTCAATAATTGTTTTGGGGAGTGCACCCTACTTATGTGGGATCATAGCCCCTCTTGGGAGGACACAAGGCGAGTAGTATACCCTCTTGGGGGGTGTGCCCTACTTATGTGGGCCCATAACCCCTCTTGGGAGGTTGGTGTACTCGAGGTGTGTACAAATACACAACTCAATCCTCATTTGAAAATCATCTTTTTGATTATTGAGCTAAGGCTCTCTAATATAGAGTGTTTAAGCCTATGGGCACTCTACATCTTTGGCATTCTCTTGTGGTAGACATATTTTCCCCTTAATATATATTTATGCATCTAAAGTGTAGTGCACTCATGCTTGGCCATCTTTCTTTCCCTAGTGCACTTCTTTAGCGCTGTTTTTTTTCTTGTTACTGTAGGTTTATGGGTTGGCATTCTGTTCTGTTCAATCCCCTCTTTTTGTTTGTGATCTCAACATGGTATCCGTATTAGAGTAGGTGTCAACCTTCTCTAGTCACTTCGTTGTTGTTTTTAAGGTTTATTCTTTTAGGGTTTTAACTTTTACCTTTGTACAATGATTACACTTCTCTTGTTGGGTTCCTTGCAATGTTGCAAACATTGGCGATATATCGTCGACATCGCGATATATCCGATGCTCTCAGCTTGGCGATATTATCACTGGGAAAATTGCCAGTTTGAAAATATAGCAATATTTTGAAAATATCGGCAAAAATTGGAAAATATCACCAAAAATAGGAAAATATTGGCAAAATATTGACTAAGTCGGAAGATTTTGGATTTTTTGTTCAGTTTGAAGAGGGAAAGCAGAGGATTGAGAACTAAGGGGTTATACTATTGCACTTGCCCATAAAAGGGCATGTTGCTTTCGGTGTTTAAAAAATTGAAAAAAAAGAATATTTTTGTATTTTTTAAGTTCGTCGATATATTGCCAATGTTTGTCGACATTTTCCCAAATAAATCCAATACGTTGTTTTCTGGACCCGCGGCGATATATTTGCCAACACGATATTTGTGACTTTGATTCCTTGGGTATCTCTAAGGATTTTTACACCCTTTACAATAGCAATGCTTCTTTCTCAAGGTTTTCCCTCTCTCTAAAATCCAGCACTATCTTTTTGTTCATTCTTTGTAGTAATATTTCTCTAGGGTTGTATTTTCTGCTTGAGGCTTGTGTTGACTTAATACAAAAAAATTACGCCGTAGATTTCTTGGAAGTGCTGGTACTATTTTCTTCTTTTCTCTATGCTAGGGGATTCCTTGAAGACTTTATGGAGCCTTCTTCTTTGTTGAACGGGAACTGGATGACCTTAGAATTGCTCTTTTCCCTATACAAGAGGGCTATTTATATTTGGACAGATTTGATAAAGAAGAACTCTATATGTAATGTTTGTTATGTCGAAAGTTGCATTTTCAAGTTTTGCTTGACTTGTCTTCAAGGGATTGAAGATCTTGTAAGAGTAACAACGTGTTACAGGGATGTTCTAGATGATACAACCGACACAATATATAGTTAAAATATCTACACATGTACTTTGCATATGGGTTTGATCTATTATGCCAAACCTTCGATCAAAGGTATTACGTCATTAGTTTACCATTGATGTTTAGTGGATCTAGTACATGTGTCCTTATTCAGAATTTGTGAGGATTGTTTCCATTGCCTTTTTTCTAAGAATTCTTTTGCAAATGATTCTTAGCCTATTATAGTAGATCTTTCTCAATTATAGTTTGATGTATCTGTTAGAATTTTAATGGTTATACAAGATCTTAAAACATTTAGCATCATAGTCATATACAATAGGATCACTGAAAGAAAGACAAGCACAGCAACACAAAAAGAACACAAAGATTTATCTTGGGAAACCACAAGGGAGAATACCATCAACTTATTTAGTATAGATTCCGTCACCAAGACCAATGCCAAACCAAGATAAACCCCAAAGACAACAACAACTTCTTCTCTTCTCCAGCGAGCCTCTTCTTCTCTCTCATGCGCACTTGCTTTAGTGTAAGGTGTGTCCAAATGAGAGGAGCGCCCTCTCTATTTATACTCATAAAGTGAGTGACCTTTTTACTAAACTGGGTTAGTTTGTTGCTCTAAATAGGGTCGACTTACCTAGGGAGACTCAAAATAACATTTATATAATATTCTTGTGGGTACTATTGACTTGACTTACAATGGAAGGGTTACATTGACTCTTTCAAGTACATTTACATGACTAAGTACATCTATAACATCTTCTGAAGGAGGTACAATAATAATATCTTTCGAAGCTACATTCTTCAACACTCCCTCTTAACAAGGAAGGCATTCTTCCATCATAGTCGTGTTAAAAAGCAACAACAAGGAAGGTCTTCCTGCATGCATGTGTCCTTGCACGCAGAAGACTTAAATTAAGAAGCCAATTGTATTTAATTTATTTTTCCTAAGTTGACTTTGGAAAATAAATTAAAGTGATCTAATTATTAATTGACTTTATAAAGTGAAAGTGAGATTAGGGTTTTTGCTTTGCATAAAGTTATATAAGAGAGATCAATTGGTGGAGAGGATACAGTTGCATTCCGACAGAGACGGAGGAAGAAGTGTGAGAGAGAATTTTGGCGAAGAAGACGGAGGAGCAGAGATTCAGGAAGGAGACCAAATTTGCAGAGGAGAGAGACAGACATATTCAACAGAGGGGCCATACAGTTGTACAACAGGAGGTCGTATAGGCCCTTCAACCGTACGAATCCGTACAACAGGCAATATGGATTTCGTATAGCAGGCTGTACAGATTTTGTACAGACCATACAACAACCAACCGTATAGTGAAGGACCGTACAACAACAGTCGTACAGATGCATTGGGAACCGTGCCTTGTATCCAGGTTTTTTTTGTGATTTTTGGGTGATTTGAATTTTCCATTTAGGGCATAAATTAAAATTTCTGATTTGTAAAAGCTCCATATTTTCTTAATAAAAATATCATCATATTCTGTTGCACTGGTTTTCCCATCTTGGGTTTTGTCCGGGGGTTTCTACCCAAAAAGACTGTTTCGTTTCTATTTGATGTGGTTGATGTTGTGAATGATTCTCAGTACTTTATATTCTGCTGCATACTTGTAAAAGATATTCATGTGTGGTTATCAATATAAAATTTGAATATACTGTTTAGCCATAGTTTGAATGTTAAAGGAAAATTTACATGGTATCAGAGCTCTGGTGAGCTAAATCTGAGAGATTTGTAGCAACAATGATAGATCAGGGGCAAAAGACACAAACCTAGATTGCAAATCTAGGGTTTGATAGGTACACTTCAGTATGGCCATGCAATTGAGAGTTGAGGATAGACTCCAGGGTGCTCGGAACTTTCCTACATAGAAAGAAAGGATCACAATGATCTTGGATGTTAGCAATGTAGATGAGCACATTGACTCCACAAAAGTTGCATCCACAGACCCAGCGGATTTGATAGCTTGGAAGAAGATTGATTCCAGAGCCATGTTGATCATCTTGGATGGGGTGAAGGAACACATAGTCCCTCACCTTTCTGGGAAGAAGACCGCATCAGAGATGTGGACAACTTTGGAAAGTTTGCACCAAAGCAAAAATGAAAACCGGAAGATGGTGCTACAAGAGAGGATGCGCAACACCAAGATGGCCAAGGGAGAAGGAGTGGTGCCTTATCTCACAAGGCTCACATAGATCAGGGGTGAGCTTGGAGTTGTTGGCTCTAAGATTGAGGATGAAGAGCTAGTTCAGATAGCCCTCAATGGCTTCCCTAAGCCATGGGACATCTTTGTTAAAGGTGTTGTGGCTAAGGAGAAGCTCCCTGATTGGCAGAGACTATGGGATGGCTTTGTGTAGGAGGAGACCCATATGGGTTAAGGATCAGGCTCATCCAACAATGCCCCACAGATTGTGGATGATGAGGCTCCAGCCCTTACAGGGAAGAGAAAGGATAAGGAAAAGAGGAAGAAGAATGGTAAGAAGAACCTTGACGTGTCAAAGGTCAAGTGTTTTATCTGCCACAAGCAGGGACACTTTGCCTCCTTGTGCCCAAACAGGAAGAAGAAGAGTAACACTCAAATGGTTGGATCTGCAGAGGTGGATGAGTTTAGCAGGAACTTCGATGAGGAGTTTTGCTTGATAGCTTGCATGGAAAGCACCACAGGGAGTAGCATATGGTACATCGATAGTGGAGCATCTAGTCACATGACTCGACAGAAGAGATATTCTTCAGAGATTTGCAGGAGGGTGGAACAAGGATCCACGTTGAGCTGGGTGATTATGCGCGGTAAAAGGCGCAAAGGTTGGCACTGTGTCATTTCAGAGGGAGTCTGGAGAACCCCTCAGTTTTGCTGATGTCTTATATGTTCCAAGATGGACCAAGAACTTCATATCAGTCTCCACTCTGGAGTACAAGGGATATCAAGTGAAGTTCCGAGACCATAGAGTGTATATCAGGCCCAAGGGGTTAGATAGGAGCCTGGATCGGGTGATTGGCATCAGGAGCGGGAAAGTGTATAGGCTACACTTTGAGTCTACAAAGGCTCTAGTCAGCAGTGGCAGTAGTCAGGGTGAGTTGTGGCATAGGAGGATGACACACTTACACCATGGAGCACTGAGGCACTTGAGACAGGCTGTCATTGGAGTTCCTCAGGTACAGGAGGATAAGCATAACCACTGCAAGGGTTGTGGTTTGTGGAAGAACATTAGGGAGCCTTTCCCATAGAGTGAGCACAACTCTAAGGAGCCCTTGGACTTAGTGCATTTAGATGTTTGCAGACCTATGAGTGTCCATTCTTTCAGTGGTTACAGTTACTACGTAACCTTCATTGATGACTATTCTAGGAAGACCGAGATCTATTTCCTGAAGACCAAGTCAGAGGTCTTTGAGAGGTTTCAGTAGTTCAAGACTCTCGTGGAGAACCAAACAAGAAAGAAGATTCGGGTGTTGAGGACAAACAACGGGGGTGAGTAAACCTCCAATGAGTTCCTAGAGTATTGTTCGGTAGAGGGGATCAAGAAGGAGCACATTGTGCCTCATACCCCACAACAGAATGGAGTAGTAGAGAAGGGGTTACTTGTTGGGTACAATGAGACTTCGAAGGCATACAGAGTATACATTCCTACTCGCAAGAGGATCATTGTGAGCAGGGATGTCCAGTTTGATGAGGACAAGGCCTTGCAGAGATCTATGGAATTACCAACAAAGCAGCAGCCAACACAGGATTCGGGGGTCAAGTTGGAGGATCTAGAGGTACAGGTACAGGTACAGACACAGGGCACAAGTTCTGGTAGTCAGAGGGAGTCAGGTGGACATGATCCTTCAGTCATTGACTTGGAGGATGAGTTGCAGCAGGAGATAGACATCCAACAACCGTAACAGGTAGACACCAGGCCAAGGCCTAAGTGGTTTAGGTCCATAATACAGGATTCCAGGTAGTGGTTCCTCCACAGAGATCCATGAGACGGAGCAAACCACTAGTGAGACTCAGTTATATGGCACTGATGATAGAGTTGATCAACTCTAAACCTTCCATCTTTGAGGAGGCTTCTTGGGCTTCTTCAACCATATCAACCATGACATTATCTGTGGGGTTGCTAGGCCTTCTACTGGGGTACCATGACACTATTAGAGCATGAATGACCACAGAATGGGTCATTAATGCTTCTCCAACCATCTATGGCTTCTCCATCATCCACAAAGGCTTCAACACCGTCTTCAGGGTCTTCAACACCATCAATAGGGTCTTCAGCATCTTCAACAAGGTGGTGGCTTCAAGATCCAACCTTGTGGGTTTAAGGACCTTGTCAATTGGGTACAAGGTGCTTCAAGGCATAAACCCACTCTGTAAGGGGTCCAAGGCACTGGAAGTGGGACTTGGTGGCATCAATGACAACCTGTGGGGCCACTGCAAGTCCATGTTGGCATCAATGACAATTTCATCAACAATGGGAGACCCTTGTGAAGTAGTCTTGGATAAATTCTCCTTGGCACATCTTGGTACTCTTCAATTGAGTTCTCAAATTCATCTTTCTATTGATGTTCCTTCCTTCATACATTCTGGCTAGGGCATCATACATCTCCTTTGGCGTCTTCTTGGATGACACTTGAGGAATCAAGTGGTCTTTGATAGAATCAACAATGATCCTTATTTCCCTAATCATGTACGTCTTGTGCTTCTCCTTAGCTTCATCCTCTTCAGGTTCTGCAACTTCTTTCTTGATGTATTTGGAAAGATCATTCTCTTCAAGAATGAGGCCAATCCTATATTTCCATGCTCGAAAATTCTCTATGCCTTCTAGCTTATCCTCAAGCTTAGTGCTTGGGGCCATCTTATCCAGGAGGTCACAAAAAATGAAATTTCTCAAAATGAAAAACTGACCTTACCAGAAGATGCGCTTGACTGAGGTGAATTGATTAGTATACTTGGTTTCTGGAGATTCCAAATTTTCACCTCTCAAAATTGACTTACGAAATTATGATCTGCAGTTTTTGCAGTTTTCTGGTCCAAAGTCAAACTAGGGTTTGACTTTCCCGGAGATCTACCCACTCAAAAATTTATCTGGGGCTCAATAGATGCACCATAGGGAGGCACAACTTTCTATGTAATCAGATTTCCAAAATTCCAACTTTGGCATAAACCCTAATTTCTTGCTGGAGAGAGAAGAGAGCGTTTAACCTTGTGAAAGTTGTCCTATTCAGGCTAGCTCCGATACCATGTTAAGATTCAATATGCTAAGATAGATAACATTAGTATTCAATTCAATTGCACAAGAATAGCATATACATGATCACTGAAAGAAACACAATCACAAGATAGACACATATTTATCCTGGGACACCCTCTAGGGGAAGAAAACCCAACAAAACTTCCTCAATATAGATGATCAAAAGTACAAAGACAAAACCCCAAACAAGTGCTCCTTCTCCTTGTAGATCTCTCTCTCTCCTATGCAAATTACACAAGTGAGTGTGTGTTTCCAAATGAGGAGCACATCACTCCTATTTATACTTTATCTTCCACTTGACTTTTTCAATAACTAGGTCAGGCCCAATAAACTTAACTGGGCTGACTTACCTAGGACGACCCAAAACAATATAATATTACTTTCTGGAGGGTTCTATCGACCCGACTTACAAGGGAGGTTTTACCTCACGACTCTATGATGACCAAATACAATAATAACATCCCGACGGAGCAATAAAACATCGCTGAATAAATTACAATAATAAAATAGAATAGAATATTCTTCGAAGTTACAATATTTCAACAGGATTATGTGTTCATTATAGATTCATTATTTTAGATCTTAGATTTGTAAAACTTTCGATATAAACTATGAAGTAAAAATAAGAGGGGGTTCTTCCTATGGGAAGTTGAGTGGAGAGGTTCAGTTTTGGAAGCCAAGGAAGGCTGGTGGAACATTTATAAGTTTTTTTTTAAATTCACAATAATCAATGCATGTTTGAAGATCATTTTCAGCTATGGATCAACATTGGGCCTCTTTCTTGATTTGTTGCTAATAGTCTTCTGAAAACATAATTGTTCATGCTTTGCATAACTAGTAAAACCCAGATCTAATGGCATTTAAGTTTTAACTTTTAAGTGTACGTTGCTTGTGTTGCTGCTTTGTTTTCATTAGTTTCTTGTTATAACATTGTTATGGGATGGAATAAACATATGTGAATGTGTGTACGAGAAACTTTCGTTTCATGTGTTTGCATACTACCATTTGTGATAGATTTTGGGCTCATGTTTGATTCTTAACTTCAAAGCCTTTAAAGCTATGTTGTATTACCGTTCTTTCTCTTGTGCTATTAATCGTTGCACCTGAACCTGAGTGGCTCACTAATTTGAAAACCACTTACCTTCAAACTCAAAATCACAATTGATCACAAATCAATATTCAGGTGCCCTAGCTTTGCCTTGTAGCAGTCTAGTGTAGACCTTAGGGATAACAAACCTCTGAATTTTTATCTTTTATTCTCTTAATAAACCCAACATACCTCAAATACTCTAGAAATGTCCTCTCATATTCTTCCATGTTCATAGCTCCTAACTTAAGCCCAAAGAATTCCTACATTTTCTTCTTATAGTAATGTTGAAATAAGTACTTTTGTTGAAAGTACTTTTTGAACTGCTTTCATGAAACTCTCTTCTCACTGTTATGCTTCACTTCCATTAACTAATCCCACTATATGGAAACCTATGGAAACCTTTCCTTGTAGGCTATAAATAGCAATTTTGGCCTCCATTTTTGAAGAATAATTATGCAATCAAAGATATTTTCTCATCCCTAATAACTAAACTTCAACATCTTCTCCCTTGTTCTCACCATCAAAAGTAAGTAGCTTAATCTTTCTAAGATCCCCTTGTAATACTTTTTCCACGTCTTCTTTTATGATGCCTAAATGGAGACATTTCTAGATTGTTGTTAGAATCCTTAGTGGTATATGACCTCTTAGTTGCACTGAGGTGGTAAATAGTGATGCCTTTTACACTTGGTAGCACTTTTAGAGTGTCTAGATTTTTCATGGTATCTCTTTTTTGAATAGTCCCTGTCTTCTTTCTCAGGGCATGAAGCTGATCTAACTTGCATTTGTCTCTTGTTAAAGGTTTAAACTTTGCAGGAGTTGAGTGTTCACTTGATTTTGTTGCACCTGAGCCCTCAACATTCTTTCATTACTAGCTTTACAATGTTGTACTTCCATCCTCAAGCTTTTCATGGTTTCCACTAGTTCCGTTGGTTATATGTTAGCTTTGTGCCCATTAGATTCTGTCTCCACAATTCCCACATTGATATTCTTTCCCGTGGATTCTACTCCCAGATTGTATGAAAGTTCCCTTCCTTCATCTTTACTTCCCCAATTCTATTCTATGTTGTGCTAGCTGTAAACCTGTGACTAGTAGTGAGTCAGTGACCTGATGTACCAATATATGCAATGTGTTCAGATCATATTTGTTAGATAATTTTTTTTCTTCAAAAATTTCATAAAATTTTTCAAGCTTTACAGAAAAATTCTGGAAAACCCATTTGACAATTTTTGTCAAGTTAAGCTACATGCCCCGTTTTTGTTAAATTTATAGAAAAATAGGGAGTACTGATTCATAATTAGGTTCATTGTTTTTAATCACGTACTTATACTCTTTCCAATGACTATAGCCATGTTCATTTTTGATTTCATAGCTGAAAGTTACATCGCTTAGAAATCACTGTTTTTGCCCAATTTTAACCTCTTCATGTAACTGCACTAATTCTAAAGGACCAACTTTTGAGACTTGCAGAAGAAAATCTGTAAGGAACTAGAAAAACTTTATATCGGCCCCTTATAGCCCTTATGATTGTGAGTACCCAGACACTTTCAACATTCAAATCTGATGCTCTCATTAAATTTTATAAAATTCTGGAATTACAAAATTTTAATTTCTACAATTCTTCTAGACTTGGAAATTTTACCGAAAACTGCTCGCACAAACTAAGCATTTCTGGAAAAATCACCTCTAAGCAAAGTTATTTGACTTGATGAGTAGACGAAATGTCAAAATCAGAAAATTTATGGTTATGAGTTCTTGGGTCACTTTTTCCTGCTAAGTTTTTGAAAATCGATCCTCTATGTGCCCATATAGTGGATTTCGATTTTCTTTTACATCCCAGCTTCACATCTATTAGAATTCAAGCAGAAGGCTCCAAAGTTATCTGTGTGCTTGGATAATGATTGCACCATAAATATTTGGGTCTCAATAGGGCCCTCGTCCATCCTGTGGTTATGTGCCTTAGAAAACCCATTAAATCAAAATTTTTGGAAACCTGAAGCATAATGGGTCCATGCCATTCACTAGCAAATGTGTAGCCTCCCTAAATGGCGTTGAAGTGGCCAGGTCTCATCAATTTTTGACTTAAAATGCTTTTGCTATGGCCAAAAGAAGTTTTTGGTTCTCAACTTTTTTTTTAAAACCTTTCTAATTTTCTACTGATGTGGCAAGGTGTTAACGTGTCATGACACATGTCTGCTGATGTGTTAGATGGTTCCTATGTGTCATCCTGTAATGTGGCCAGGTACCATCCTTGTGTACCAGGTCACTATGATACCTGCCCTTGGGTGGAAATGCATTAGCTTTATTCCAATATTGAAAGCGATGATGCCTCATGGGGAAAGTGGTTTTGGGAACCCTACATCTCAAACTGTTACCAATCCGAACATACCACCTGTAACGATGATTTTGCACAACGCATCTGACACTCGTGTTTAAAGTTCGCGCAACTTTTGGGTGCGTTATGAATCATAACCGTTGATCGTGGGTGCCCTCGACCGATCATGTTCGTCTATGGCGTTTAGCCCCTTTTTGCCTAGCCCTTGGTTCTCGACCTCTAATCGCATGGTACGTCAGATCTAGCACGAAGGTGCTAAGCTATTATAAGCCCTTAGATTGGGTTCTAGCACTTAGGTGCTAATGTTTTTAACGCTTAGCTTGTAAGCTAACACTTGTCTGAAGTGCCTGGTCCACGTTAGACCCTTCAACCAAGTGGTAGATCCACATCACCCTAGATCCATGTGGCACCTCCATGTTACACTGTCCACATGTGGATTGCAGTCTACTAGTGATGTTATGCAACAGCATATGGATTACTGTCTAGTAATTGAGTTCGGGAAATTCGTGATTTAGGAGTTCAACGAGGTGGAATTTGAGAACTTGGGAATTTAGCTCAGGAGCTACCTTTACGAGGGTTACGAGGAAACTTGATGGAGGTCAACCTTGTTCAGGAACTATCTTCAGGGAAGAAGATTCTAAAGAATGTCTACCTATGTTTTGTTTTCAGTTTATGCGCTTTTCAGTATATGTATTTGATTTTAGCATTGTATGCCTTATGGGGGGGTGTTAAGATATAAGGCTACACATGTAATAAAGTCTCTTAAGTGACTTTAGGTTAAATGTTAGGATTTACATATTAGGGTTAGGGTTTTGGTATCTCAAGCTCTTTATAAGAGTGAGGACCCTTAATGTAATGATGCATCGTACAATATCATAATATTATCGTTCATTCTGTTATTGAGCTCTCATGTGTTTGATAACTAACCCGCTCTAGGGTCTCTCGGTTTTCATAATATATCCCCACATTGGAAGGGTTTTATTGAGAAGTATTTTCATTAATCCCCTTTGATGTCATGAATATATTAACTTGCTCCATTCATCTTTTTAGAGTTGTTACTCTTTATTGTTTCATTGCATAAGTGACACCTTAATTAACATTGTTTTGATGTGGTACCTCTTAGTTAATTTCTACATTCATTTTATAGCATGTTAGGGTTTGATTAAGGTATGTGTATGTAGCCCTAGTTGCTCTAACCTTTGATGAACTTGCCCTCTTGGCCTAGCCTGGTGACTTCATTTTCCCTTGTTGGATTGGCACTAGTCTCTTGGTCCTCTCATCACACTTTATTTTAATATAGTACAAAAAGACCAATTGTTTTGCTAAGTTATATCTTCATATCACCTTGTACCTTATTTTCTAAACCTTAGCAATCCTATCTTAGGGAAGCCACCCTTGAGTTTGAGAAGAGCCAACCTAAAGTGTAGATAAGATAAGATAAGATAAGATAATTTGATTAATGTCCAACAAATGATCACAAAAGTAGGTCAATGGGTCCATGTGGTAACATGATGTAATACAAAGTGGGAGCACTAAGGCAACTCCTATATAAAGCAAGACATAAAACTCGGTCTTAAAGCCAAAAAGAGCTAACTCCAAAGATGGAGAGCCAAATTAGAAGATAGAAGTGCAAAGAGAACCAATACAAAAGAAAAATGTACAAAGATGGAGAACCAACCTAGAAGAGATAAGTGCAAAGAGAGCCGATACAAAAGAAAAATGTACAAGGAGAGTGGACTTGGATACTGTTATACAAAAATGGAGAATATGTCATGGCACACTAGAAGCATTTCTCCTAACATCCAAAGCCGAATGAAGAAATATCGAGATAGTAATCTGTCTGGAAGAAGAACTGGATGAATTGGAAGAACAACTACAATGGGTAGTGTGCCACCATCGAGGGTGGGGAGCTTGCTGCTGGGATGGCATTAAGGCTTGCCATGTCAGAGGTGGTCTGTTGAGTGCTAATTGATCTACAGTCAGACACAATACTCTCCTCTGTTAGTCTGTTGGTGCCCTTAGAGGAGGGGAGCATCGGAAAGTAGGCAGTGATTTGTCCAGTGGAGGTTGGTCTTGACTGCGAATGTCACTGGAGGAGGGACTGAAGGCGGAGGGCCTCCTGCAAGTATAAGGCCAGACATCTCTGATCCAGGCAGTTGAACAAACTAGCTAAAGACTGGGACTCTACGAGAAGAAGGTCCTTGAAAAGACAATGGAATCCTCCGTGAATCTTGTAGTAGATGGGATGTCAAAAAATGAAATGCTCCTCGGTCTCGACCTCTCGTAGATGAAAACCTTGACAAATCCTATTTGATCGATCGATTTGGTGATCTGTCTCAACCCTGAGACGATGAGAACCCACTCTAAACTAGCCCAAAGAGATACGAAGAGCATGAGTCCAATGGTTGAGTGGGTAATGGGATCGAGCGATGAGTTCGTCCCTTAGATCCATGAAATGTACAGCATAAAAGGTCATCTTTGGATGTAACTCGTCCTGGGGGTTGATCCAAGTGACCAACACGAACCATCCATAAATGTCGTCTTGGGTGATTCTTGAGAGGAACGCTAACCATGATTTCTCCATGGTCTTGAAGGGACGAGACTTATGTCTTGTTACCAGCTAAGTTGTACTTAGTTTGATTTCAAGTGAGTCGACAATGTTTGAACAAGGATACTTGTTCATGATCAAAGTCCAAAAAACCATCAAGCCTATTATCATGGATCTTGTAGTTGCCTCGATAGAGAAATCCAATACATGATGGCAGAGGGGACGGGAAACCAAAGCCTTGACCTACGTAAATCTCAACCCCCAAAAGATGGATGGTTGTCATGTTGGTTGAGACTTCCTTTGCTTTATGCCATTGAATGCCCAAGTGACAATGGGGGAGACCCAATCATGTATTGAAAGGGCAAATCTATAGCTAATCACTAGATCAAGCCAAGAATTGTGAATACGTAAGGTGAGAGCTAGAAACCCTAGATTTAAGGGATAAGCCACAAGTTTAATGATTATTCGAGTAAGGGTGCTTAAGGATTATAGAAGTGTTACTCGAATGAAATGGATCAGTGACTTAAAAGGGCTTAAAACATATCTAGGGTTGGTGTGTTTGTTCAAATGATCAAACTCGGGACCCTGGGGGGGAATTAATCAAGAATGTGGAAAGTTCCAGGACGAGCTTGATATAGTGAAATTAGGCCTTCAACACACCTACTTGGATGTAAGATTTGATAGTATAGAAAAATCCACCAGAAAGAAAATCAAGAGGAACTGGTATCCAGATAGAGAGGGGCGCCTTCTCTCCTAGAGATCAGTGCTTGAGAGTGGGAAAATGGAGTCCGTGGCTGATGCCTAGGAGGGAGAGGAGGCTTTGAAGGATGGACGACAAAACCCAGATCGTCGAATTTGCAAATTGCCAGTGCAAATCAATTCGATGATTTTTCCTTAGTCTAAACAAGGGTTTTTCAGTAAAAGCAGTGATGGGCAATGCATATAGAAATTAAAAGAGGGAGAATTTAGTTGTGAGACGTACCCGGATCTTGTTGATGACATCATAAATGATGAAGAATGCTGCTTTCTTGATCAAATGAGCATTTCCGGAGAGGATCTTGATGTTATTGAGTTTCAGCCAATCACCCTAGCGCACCCTTCAACCTGCCAAGCTAGAGAAAATCAAATGGTAAGACAGATTAATGAGATCTACAGAATAAGGAAAGGATGGGGGGTAAAAATTCATAGATAAGATAAGATAAGATAATTTTATTAATGTCCAACTAATGACCACAAAGTAGGTCAACGTGACTGTTGGTTACAATGATGTCCGTGCTATGCGGGAGGACCAAACGGTCCACCTTTTTAAAACAAAACAATGCAGAAAATTTAATAGAGAAAGAGATACTCCTTGAATTGAACACCTAAGAGCCGGGGCAATGGTGAGTTTCCCCACAGACGCGCCCTCTTCCCTAGCGTGCCTCCTTCCTTGCAGATGAAATGGGTAAAGGAAAAAATATGCAAGATCTATCACGAAGCAAACTCAGTACAGAAGAGCAGTAATGCCAATCATCAAATCATCAACTGATTTATAAAAACTCAGAAAGTAATCCCAGACAAATCTCTTTATTCAAATTCCGGTGCCAGAGTTCATGAAATACAATGGGGGTGGTCACTTCTCTTAAATAACTAGAGAGTGTGCCCACATTCTAACTAACTATCATCCGACGGTCGAGATTAAGACATTTTTGATGGTGGAGATCAACAATACAAAGATCAATACATGGATCAAGTGACCAAGTCAAAAGAGGGGCCACACTTTGCTCAAGGACGCCTCTCTAGAGTGAAAGTCACCTTATAACATAAGGTGTGAGTCCAAGGTTTTAAAAACCGGAACCAGAAATCAAACCGGTCAAGGGTCAACTCGGACCGGAACTGGAATCGGTAATGAACCAGAGCGGTTTGAATTCAATGAACTGGACTATTAAAAAATACATGAAAATTTAAAATTTTAATCAAAAAAATTATATTTAACTTTTCAAGCCATGATTTTAAACCATTAGACATATAATATGCAACGTGTACTCAAGTCTACTCATATATATATAAATACCATAAACCATTGTTAATGAGATCTCTCATGATCATGCTCAGCCATTTTTGTACACTCATGATAATGATTTAGGGCTGCATGAGAAGCAGTTTATTGCAGATTTGGGGCAACCTTGTACTTTATCTTTTAGAACACTTTTAGAGCAACCTATGGAGGATTATGTCCAACCATCTAGTTCACCTTCTTGTGCAGACTTTCTCTTGATCAGGGGCAATTTGGCACCAATGTTATTGCAGAAATTATCCAGCCAAGAAGCCTTACTCTTTCATATATATATACGAAGGTAAAAGATCAATTTTTAAGCACATGTTTGGGGTTGGAAATGAGGAAGTACAACAGGCTTTTTATGACAACTTTCCAGCCACCGAACTTTTCCTTTCTTCTCATTTTGGGCATGTGTTTTTAGCTGAAACGTATTCTTTCAGTAAAAAAATTGGTTGGGTAAATAATTATTCCACTTAAAGTTTAACTGTAGAAATTTTCAGCGAAATTTACGTCATAGAGGCTGAAATTTTTTTCTCACTTTGGAAATTGATGTCATTTTCCATTTTTGACTAATGTGAAAAGAAGTCTTGAGATATGTTGCACATTCAAAGACCTCCGTAAGCCTTTGTTGCTTGAGGAAATGCATTGTGATGAAAATTGGTTGATCCATGATGGTCATGCTTACATAAGTCCTATCGAAGCATGGATAGAAGGTTCTTGTAGTGGTGTATGCTTTTCTGGGCTTGATTGTTGCATTCCTGACCCTTGTTAGGAGCGTATTTTAGGTTTTGGCTTGCATCTCATGGAGATTCCATCTTGCCTTTATGTGGTATTTGATGTGGCCTTGTCTTGGTTGGTAGGAAAACACAAGGTAAGATGCCTTGGAATTGATGAGATAAACACTTGGTCACAATAACATAAGATAAACACTTGGTCACCTTTTGGCCGATCGGCTAGTTACGGGACCGACCAGGTAAGGCCGGTTCGACAATGAACCGACCGGTTTATGGTCCGGGCCGGCCGGTTCAATGTCGAACCGATCTCCAGTCCGAGCCGGTCAGGCCATTGGCAGGGCTGGCCGACCCATTCCAGTTCCGACTCTGTCGGTTTTAAAAACACAGGATGTGACATGACAATACATAGAAGGGGGTCACCAGGGGCTTAATTCACCCTAGGCCTCTGTTGCCCACCTATTTCGACTAGGTGGCAACTCCATGTACACGAAGTTGTACATAATTGTGTTACCGACTAGGCTGCACCTAGTTGGACTTTCAGTGAGCCGCCAGTGATGAACAAGATACTTGTTCATATTCAGAGTTCAGAAGTCCTTTCAGG
>LPNX010792003.1:300744-373702 GCA_001517045.1 Pseudotsuga menziesii | reverse complement strand
TTTTAGTGGGATTTTCAGGGAAATATGGTAGGTAAATGGACGAATGAGCCATGAAATGGGGTAGATGAGGTAGTTAACCATTTTTGGGTGTTAACAATTGGGGAGAATCCCTTACTGTTGTTCCCTGTGAATTGTCAGGCCTCAATAGGATGATAAGGCAAGGGGTAATACTCATGGATCTCATACGTAATTCATGAAACTCTTTCACGTTTCTATCAAAGAACCTCTTTGACATGTATTTCTCTTCAAAAATATTATGAAACTTACTCCACCGTATTTCTCTTAAATGTTCTTTCTTGGTATGCTTCAAGTCTCCCACCATCTAGTTTTTTTTCCATTTAAGTTGTAGATGGCTAGATGGGATTTCATTTCACTAGAGTAGTTATGAACTCAGAAATATTTCCTCAAAGCCAAAATAAATTCATCAGCTTTATCCCCTATGTTCATCTTTCACTCATAGGTTGGGGCTTTTATTTTTCGGAAATCTCCGTGGAGATTGTCATCATTTCTCAGTTTATTTCTACATGGAGAAAGAGAATCATCCTTAGAAAGACTGTGACACTCTCCTTCTGGAGGTTCAAAGGTATGTTCTTGTTTTAATTCTTCTCCGGGGCTACTGTACCGTTTATGATAAAATTCTTTCTTGAACTTATTTGTGGAATGAGTGGGTTTTCCTTGCAGGCTTCCTCCCGTCATGTTTCAGAGCAATGCTTTATTAATTGCTTGTTGTTCCTTTCTTTCATTCAGATTATCATCTCTGAAACTCTGCAAGTCTACTTGGAGACTTTGTATGGTTTTCATTATATAAGAATTTAGTTCCAATACTAGTTCAGCTTCCTGGGTGGGGCTATTCAACTTTCCTTGTCGGTTGTTGTCCTCTTTAGTGTTTATGATATGAAATGTTCTTTTAAAATCCTACAATTGCAAATTTTTAATAACAAGAAAATTTTCTATTAGTTAACAAAACTTAAAAACATACTTTATTTTCCTTGCAACAAATGTCTGGTATGCCCATATTGTCTCATAGTGTTGAAATTGGGCTCTGATACCACTTTTAATGTCCCCAAAATTTTAAAAAAAAATTAAATTATTAGGCTAGTCAATTACTACCTAAACTGGACATTAGCTTAACTTATGGGGAATGTGTCATATTTTGTTTCAGTGCACGTTTTTTCGTAAGTTGTTCTTACTTCCTTCTCTATGTTTTCCCTATGTGTTTATTAGTGTAATGCTATGTTGTCGTTATGTTGCTTAATATCTGAGCTCATTGGTTATGTATTTATATGCATGTATGTTAATTCGATTGCTTACTCATTGGTTATAAAGTTCGATTATTGTTTTCTGAATAAATCTGACTTAACTTGTATTGTCAAGGGGTGGAGTGGAGGGACTTCTTTCCCTTGTAGAAACACATGGAAGGTAACTGTTTTTAACTTGCCGCTATAGGGCTTACTTAGTTCTTGTGGAACTAATTCATTTCCTTCCTTGTCACGTGCAGGTGCACTTGACAACAGAAACTGACTATAAAAAGTGGAACAAGGACATACTGCTCATGCGTCACTAGCACACAACTTGAATGAACAGACTTACAGTCCTATCCTAGTGTCTTTTATTACGGTCTTTAGTTATTATTTACGCAAGGTTGGGTGTTTACTAGGCCTATGTTTTCACTTTTTACCATTTATGGTTTTATGGGCTTATGACCTTGGTTTAATTAATTCTGTACTTTAACATTTACATGGTATACAATGTATATGGCTTATCATATTATAACATGGTGCTTGGTTTATTAAATTCCTTGGGTATAAGTTTGTAAACATAACAATAGCCCTCCATGGAATATTTCATATGCCATCGATTATCTCTATACCCTAAGTATACAATACACATGTTGGGGTTTATATGTTGCATGGTGGTTGAACGTTGCTCTGCGTTGGGGGATGACATGAACTATATACTTCGGGTTTAGATTTGTAGTAATGGAGGCCAGGGTGGAGAATTAAATGTGCTTTGGAAAGCGTGGGCCTTAAGCTTAGGGATTCGACTAGCACGATGGATTGGCTCATTTGCAAAATGGCTGCATCAGCTCTGTCTTTGGTCTGCTCTGTGGCGTGGATATTTTGGGATTGGCTATATTGGAAGGTATGTCTTGAAATATGGTTTAGCAGCATTAAAATTGTTGTTTATTTTTGTTTTTTTGGCATACTTCTCATTGTGGATTTGTTTTTTTTTTTAGGTTGCAAGGTTTGGACAAAGTGGGTCATGGGTCACCCTGGGGTCAACACAATACCCATTACAAGAAATCCCTGTTGTAACAAGTTTAAAACTTGTTCCTTCTCTTGTGTGGGTGTCATGACAGAGCTTGAGGCTCATCGTTGGTAGAATGCTTAGTCTGGTTTTAATGACTGCGAATGGAAAAAGGGATTGTTTGTAAAATTTAAGTCAAGCATCGAGTGATGCATTTATGACTTGGGGTTTTTGTCTAGGATTAGTGCCTTCATGCCGAGACTAAATGTATTTTGGTTTTGTATAATGGATACTCTATCAGTATTGTTGGTCATGGTGAATACTTACAAGATCCGTGATTTGTAAATATGTTTTTGTTTTGGTAATGGCAACAGCACCATTGCTTGCAATGGTGCAAGGCCTTGGGTACATGACTGTGTAAATTCTTATTTTGGTTTAAAATGGTTATTTTGTACAACATTTGCATATTGTGTGTATCGTGGTTATGATTCTTAGTTTGGGTGATAGTTTGACTTCATGTAGATTTGCAATTCTTTTTTTTAGTTCTTTATGTAGATTGTTAACAACATTAATTTTGGCCTTTGGAGCCTTGCCATAGATAGCAATGGCGTTCCCACCATTAGAGCAGTGACTGTGTAATGGATGAATGAAATGTTGAAATTGTGGTTTTAATTCTTATCTGGGTATTTAGTTTTATGAGGCTGTGACTGTGGGTTTTACCCTACGGCTAACTGTCGTCACTATTTTCTTAGCGTTGATAGAGGCTTTAATGGCTTTATGTTAGGGTTTTATTGTTTTCATACAAATGACCATGAGCCACAAAATGGTTACAATGCGTAATTTTTAACTTGGTAATTGATATGGGAAATCATTGACACTGTAACTGTTTCATGTTGGGTTTAACGTTTTATGGAAAATGAGTTTATTACCATGGTCTGTGTAATGGGTAATTGAAATGTTACAGCGTTTGGTGAGGATGATAGCGAATCCTACAAGATTCGATATGGTGATTTGTAAATGTATTAAAGGTGAACTCCAAAGGATTCGATCCTGGGTCACGATGGTTGTAAACAATGATTATTATAGTGACTTGTTTGGGCATTCATGCCCACAGGATTCGATCTTGTGACCTTTGTTTAATTATTTGATATTTTAATGAGTTATGTGCATAACATTATGGTTGACTTATTATGTGGAAGTTTCCTTATGGTATACGATTTGGGCAGATGTAATTTGTGTATTAATTATATGGTTGGGTTATTATGAATGAGAATGATTTGTTTTTAGTATCGTTTATTTATATTATATAAATTCATACCATTAGATGGTCTTGATGGCTTTAGGTTGTCATTTGTTATTTGTTATTTGATTTTAGTTATGTTTTAAATAAATAATGGAAATGATTTGTTTCTTAGGTTCTCTTTTAATATATTCTAATATAATGTGTTCTATATTTAAGTTCTGTTTAGAGCTTATATTAATACTATAGATACTAGTTAGTCTTTTTGCTTTAAATATAGGTCTGCCGAAAATATGAAATTTCCCAGTAGAAACCATATATATATATATACTCTGTTTGAAGTAGTTTTAGGTCTTTGAAAATAAATTTAAGCTAGGAAATAACATGCAGAAATAAATTTGGAAGAACAGAACCCTAATATATTCCTCAACAAGAAATAAATTGCAGACATAGATTTAAAATTAAAACATAAACCCTTAAATATTCTAAACCGGAAATAAATTGCGGACTTAGATTTAGAAGTAAACCATAAACCCTTAATTTATGCAGAAAGAAATTAATATCATAAATGAACTAGGGAGCAAACTTCCTTAAATGCTTAACCATAAAATGTAGTAGACATGAAAGAGAAAAATCAAGAACCTCATACCTGCAAGGTGAAGCTATTTCAATGGTTGAAAAACCTACACACTCAATTATCTAGCATTAACAAATTCACAAACAAGTCTGACCTCTGTATACATAATCGAATCACTTGGTAACTAGCACGTTCCACCCAACCATGACCCAAAACCATTCCTGGTTTCAATCCGGATCCCCATGAGCTGGTTCCAACATGCAAGTCACTTAGAGCTCTTCAGGTAAGTCTTCCCTAGCATGGATATGAGGTTCTGAACAAGTTCTCCTTTTTCCTTTCAAGAAAATGTTCTCCAAGAACTCTCTTGAGAATAATAAGGCAGAATAATGAATCACCAAAAAGATGGAAGATCGCAAAGCCTCTCTTTGGCTTGGGTATTTATAGGCATACTTTTCAGTCAAAGGGGGACTTAAATCAAGAATCGTTTGATTTCTTGATTTAACATTTTTGTTTAATTTAGGCACTTTTAATATTTAACTTAGGAACTTTTAACTAGTTCCTATTTGGAACTTTGTAGGTATTATACTACTTAATTATCTTTAAGTAATAATAATAATAAATGGAGCCTATCTTTATTTCTTATACTTTCAATATTATTACTATGTTTACTCTTATACATACCATGTATAAAATGTATATATATATTATTTGTTAACATTTGTCTTTAGGTATCATATAACATGATCCATAAACTTATGACACTTTCTTAATTAAGGCCTTCAGGTAGGGGTTAGGTCTACTGGGCTAGGCAACTGTAAACATCCTTGCATGCTGGATTCCCTCGTATAACATGGTATTTCTTCAGTACTTGATGAGATATAGAAATTTGAAATTTCATTTAACCACCTATAAATAAGTCAGATGATATCAATATTTTAGTCAAGTCGTTTTCACTCGACATCATTAATTATTTTTAGTAACTCCTAGCGCTTATCCAGAGCCCATACTCAATGCTAAAAATAGGGAGTTACAAACTTAGTGCAATTCCATAGCTCTTCGCTCAACACTACTGCTAGGATGTACTTGTAGGATACACCTAGGGACATAATTGCCAAGGATCTGATGTTCTATAGCTTATGCTCAACATCAACTTGGAAGGCTCCAAGGCTTATGCCCAACACTTCCAATTATCTTTTCATGTGTTTCAGAGTTTCATGTTGAACCCAAAGGTTTTCATAACTCATGTGTTCCAGTGCTCCTCGCTCAACACAACATAAACACTCATGTGCTCCAAATATTCTCACTCAACACAAACATATCATCAATCATGTGCTTCAGGGTCCACGCCCAACACCACCAGATTTTAGCTTTTCCAACTAGATTAAATATGGTTGTTTTTTCTTTGATTGAGTTAAAATAATTATACAGTGTAATTAATTTTCGTAAATACACTATTGATTTCATCCTTATCCTTTTTCTTCTTTCCTCATTTACATTGTGTTACTACTTAAATCATCTGACTCACTGCTAAGACTAATCTATTCTTCTATATTTAAGTTTCTTTTTATTACATGCTTGACCAGTTTCATTAGATACCTTAGTTAATTTAAATGAGAGAGACTTATTCAAATCCTCTTGTTTTTTCATTACGTGTCGATGCTCAACATATAAGGTTTGAAGTTCTACCTATAAATTCCTTATTGTTTCAAGGATTTCATCTAGACTATTGCTATTGTTATTATTGTTATGACATTTCTCATCATTTAGTTCTACCCAAACATGTAGAGTAGAGGGTCGTTCTTCAAGAAATTTATCCATTTTCCCACCAATTTAAATAACACAACTTATTTCTATACAAGTAACAAGAAATAAAAAACACATATCAGTCAGTTTCTTATTTAGAGTTGGAATCCATTCAGGGATCAAATTTGAAGGGATGGTTGCATTTCACTTTCAAGGGCAGTGAGAAATTGAACCCTTTAATACTGACATGTAAAAATAAATTATTCTTTTCATTTGAAAGTGTACAACAAAATTTCATTACTTATTAAAAAATGACAATAAGAATAAATCCCAGGTGATTAAACATTTACATGGAATTAGTGAGGTAAACCATGTACATGATGATTTATCATGTCCAAATTCTTTTTATGCGGGATTACTCAAGAGTTAGTATAGAGGAGGAGAGACTAAAATAAAGGTTGAGAATGAAGAGGAGACTAGGAAAAAGGCCATTTAGAAAGAGATTGCTACACTTGTTTTGTTAATGTGAACATAGTTATAATAGTTAGGATTATTTGTTTTTTGTATTGCATTGTTCTATGGCCTATTTATTTTGTGAAGGGAAATGTTTGTTTCCTATCATGCGAAAGTGATTAGAGTAGTTGAGAACTACTAGCTACCTTATCTAAATGCATAATATGAAATTGGGGATGAAAGTATCCTCATGGGGTACTAATGATTATTTGTGTCTAGAATTTTTTTGAGAAGTGCTCTAATACTAAAAGTGTTATGCTACAAGGCCAAAAGAGATCATGCCTGATATTCCTAACATTAATAAAAAAAACTAATTAGATGATTTTTGTCAAGTGCGAACGTATCAACCTAAAACTAGTGTACTTCTAACATTGTACATTCCTCGTAGATTTAAAATTTTTGATCCTTGTTGTGACCACTTGATCATTACGATAACCAATGGTTTAAAGAAACAACATAAAAGTAAAAAAATTAAAAGAATAAGTTTTCCATGACATTTTACCTTACCTGTTTTGAAATGAACTCTTCTACATGCTATTAAAATCATTGGATTATTATCTTTCCAAATAAAAGCATAAGTTTTTTCCAATCCACATTTCCATTAATAGCAAACAAAAGTTACAAATACCATCACAAAGCTAATTGATATGTTTTTCCATATAGACCGAGTTCGTGACTAACTAGCCACTCAATTTCAAACTCCACCTAATCGAGAAGCATCCTCTTCACCATAATAAACCTAAGTATTAGAACACTTGAAAATTTATCCTTCAAACTTTAGTCTTGAGCCTACTAACATCTAGATGTCAAGCGAGAGGGACTGATAGGGATTCCCATTTCTATTTTCAAAAATTGGTGCATATAATTTTATTCAAACACATTTAAAAAGTATCATTTAAAATTCAATGTGGATCTTACTAGTATATGGATCTCACACAAGAAGAAGTTTGAGAGAGATTCCATAATTATCTTTTCAAAATTCCATCTTATATTTATGTGAAAAGGTTATACAAAAAAAAGGACTATTATATACTGCAATCTCTTTGTGAACCTTACAAGGTTCAAAAATGACATTTTGACAAAAAAATGTATTTACAATCTCTTCTCTTAAATTTCGGGTTGATAGGTTTGAGGAGTGGTATCCAAAGTAATTATAGACTCCATTTGATATGTCAACATTACAAACCTTTATCAAGGTTCATCCTCAATACAATGAGTCGAGTTGAGTAACCGATAAATATTTATTAATATATCTTTAACAACACATTTCAAGAGAAAACTAGGAAATTGATAATGTTGACTATATAACTAAGACCAAACCCAAACAGTGAAAATGACAGGCTAGATAATAAGGAAGTCTAAGTTGTTATTAAAACAAACACCCAAAATTTCTACAATGATTCTAAACCTAGAATAGAATAAAAATAAAAATTAAATTTATTAATACTAAATATTTTTCTAACCGAATAAATTGTGAATTACTTAACCTATTTTTTATAAACTATAGAACTAAATATAATATCTAATTCTAACCTAGAAACACTACAAATTTTTATATAAAAGAATAATTTAAGAGAAAGTTTTAATAATTAGTGAGTTATCGGCCATAACCTAGGAAATATTTAATGTAAAAAACAAACTGAAATTATCATAACTCATTTACTCTAGTATAACCTAAAGGGCATATAATTCTAATAAAAATAAAGCTTTAAGATTAATCTACAACTTAATCTTGTATTTCTATCTAATCTTTTTATAATAAAATTTAACGTGGATTTCATTAAAGAACACTGCAATAATTTAAGAGGGGCATCTTTTTTAACAATGTAAATGAGGTCAATTATGGTAAAAAAACGTTTTTGTTTTAGCAATTCATCTCTTTGATTATTTTCATATTCAAAGATTTTTTTTATTTTTATTTTTTTTGTCTATTATAATTTATAGTTTATGGTCAATTTCGGATGTACACAAACTTATTGGAAATTAAAAGAAAATCATGTAGAAGCAATAAGTGCTTACCCCAAAGGAATAGTGATTGGGACTAGTCACAATAGTAAGAGAGAGATATACCCTTCTAGGTGAAATGCACCATGAAAAACATGTTATCTTACCTATGTAATAGCAAACTCTCCTCTCCCTATATATTGCTTCAGTGCATGTAGTTCCTATAATGTAATGAAATTGAGTTGGAATGCATGTAGTTCCTATAATGGTTTAGTCTATCTATTCATGAACAAATCTATCTATCCATGACCTAAGAAAGACTAGGTGAGTAGGTATATTGTATTAAAGGAGGGAGCACAACAAAAAAAACAAAATCAATACAAATTGAAATGGTTTACATCCAATGCATACATTGCACATTCTTATCAATGTGGCCTACATAATGTAGGGGTTATCCTCATAGAAGTAAATACCTTCTATACCCTTAATTATATAAATCAAATAAATTGGAAATAAAATAAAAAAATCATTTCCAAGTCTCTCCAATATTGACATCTTATCCTAGCTAATTTACGGAAACACTTCAATTTCTCCAACAAATATCACGTATTTTAAACTTTTAGATTTAATTTTGTTTTCTTCTATTATGGTTTATGGTTTTCAGATGCACACAAAATAATTGTAAATCAGAAATAAAAAGAAAATCATTTCCACCCCCTAAATGTTTTAGGAGCGACAGCTATTTATTCAAACTCCGAGAGACCACAAGCGATGACTATAATACACACTCGATTAATTTGTGGAAACCTATAATTCACATCTCTATGGCCCTCACATGATTCACATTGGAAATTGTTGGGGCATATTCTTCCATTCATTTCATGGAGAAATATCTCATACAAATATGGAGACATGTGCACGGATACAACATTATCATTATTTTAGCTAATGCAAGTCCATACATATATAAAGAAGTCTCTACTCTCCTGGTCCCTAGAGCTTATATTTTATTGAACTTAGATAAGGGACAACTATGTTGGGTTAGTGAAAAAGTCGGTTGTTAGATCATTGATAAAATAAGGCATTGGAATTTGGAAGAACCTTTGAATGGAGGATTTATTGCGCTTAGTGGCGGTTCTATTGGTCAAGTGCGATTGGGCCTACCTAAAAGAAAAACCCCAGAATGTAATACCTATTAATGCTTTCAAGAAGCAACATTTTTTATCAACCCTAAACTTAGCACCTATGAATCATGTCCTCCCTAAATGCTCATTTCGAAGTGATAAAAAAAAGCACCAATTTTAGGCGGATTATGGATAGTCCCTCCAATGTATATCGCATTTATCACCCAATTCAAAGTGATCAAACAAAAGCCCCAATTTTAGGTTGATTATGGACATTCCCTCCAATCTATATCGAGTTTATCATCCCTCTTGGAAAGATTAAGTATTTATTAGTCCACTACAAGGAATAAGTTAAAATTCTCCAACAAATATCACTACAAGTTGGGTGTCTAGTGTCTACCATAGTCAATAAGGAAGATGAATCATAAACACACATTTGGGAGGTTTGCGACAGTGAGGCTAATGAAACCATGTTCTTTGCTAGCTCACTGCACTCCGAGTCCCTCATTCATGAATGTCCGTTGAGGATTCCCTTATTTAGATATATTGGTAGAAATTTTTTGCTTCTTGTTGCCATTATTAGAAGGCTGATAGGAAGACAGAGGGGTCAGAGTCTACAACATTTACAGTGTTGGTTGTTAAATATTTTATCCTTTCAAATTTTGGATTTTATTAAGGAAATTGGAATAATTCAAACATTTGTATTCAATTAGTTTTCTTTCTTTCAACCTAATGTTTACAATTCATGACATATAAAGAGCATTGGCATATTTGGAACTCAAATACCAGACTCTTTCTTCTTGCTCCTCTGCCCAAACGAAGTTATCGTCCTAGGCTACGAAAGTATACATTATTTTGGTTATGATTTCAGTTATATACTGTGTTTTTTAAGGTTACATCTATTGAGTATTCGAGACTTAGTTTGGATGACACACGGTCGCCTAATACATTACAAATTTCAAACAACATTTTGGATAGAAAAGTTTTAAACCCCTATATTTATAACATGAGAAGAAAATCCAACAGGCAACAAATTTAACATTTCTCCATATATAAAATGCTACACAAGTACAAAATGTTGTACATACCTGTAAATTCATGACAACCAAGTCGGTAACTTAGCTCTGCAAAATATTCTAGCGGAAATAGAAATTCGGGAGACACTCAAACATGGAGTTGGAGAGTTGAGAGTCTGAGTCCCGACCTTCGACTATTCTATACTTGTAAACCCAATATAATTTTTTTTCTCCCATGGACTTCACTAATATCTTTAAGTTCAAGGAAGCTCAATCCAGCCTACCCAACATTCTACCTTTGCTTCTCTTGCTCCTACCTGTGATGTAGGTGGCACCTTCAAGTTGTGCACTGCAGAAGAATCGAGGAATTAGAATGCATAGTTGTTTCCTTCTACATAAAAACGATTGAAATCAACACCATCTCAATTCACCAATATCTCGGTGCTCCTGAGTTGGTTTACCTTGCTCGGGTTAGGTGAATGCATGTTTGTGTATTTCACATTATTACAAAAAAATAACTTCATAATTGCTTCTACATAACATAGATATATCTGTGCAGGTGAGGGAAAAATGGGCATTGTTTTTGCAAGGTGTCCAGAGACTTTTAGAGATCATTCTTAATTTCTAGGGCCAGATCATAGAGCCCACGGGAGGAAGAGGAAGACGAAGAAGAGGAATCAATTCAAAAGGTGAAGCAAGTGAGGAGGGGAGATATAACAGCGATATTTGCAGGAGCAAACCACTGGTGGTATAATGATGGCAACGAGCCTCTCCAAATCATAGCCATTGTCGACGTAGCCATCCCTCATAACTAGCTCGGGTGCAAGAGTTACATAAGAATCCCAACAAATTAAGTGATGATAATCTTCAGTTAGGTATATGACAAATTCTTTCGTTTCTTTTAGAGCTGAATATATGCATATTTTACAACCCTTCTCTCTGGTTGGCACTCCGTTCCAGTTTCCTAACCCTCTTTCACCAATGAGACTGGTAGACTAAGAGGCCTAGGTGGACCATGCGAGACAGGGAGTGTTGATTCAAATGATTATGACCTTGGTAAATGAATGGAAATTTGAATAAATTTTGGAATCCTCGACTAACTAGTATAGGATATGATTCATGAACACAAAAATAAGGCAATGTGCTACTAGCCTGCTGCCAAAGATTTGTCATCTCAGTCCTGTGGTGGTCATAGAAATGTCTGGCACTGGTCGAAACCCTAGAATCCAACAAAGATTGATCAAAGCATTGTAAATTACGCCTTGTAAGTTGTAACCCAAAAAACAACACCATTAGTTTTTCCTTACGGAGCCTTGACAGTGGAGGGTTGTCAAATCAATTCACCATCCATAGATATGACTCATATGAGAATTTAATTTCACAACATATACTCAAATAATCAAGTGACTTGTAAGTTGTGAGATCACATGACTCGATGAACAAGAAGATGGCAGATGGAAAACCGAGTTGGCAAGCTGGCATTCTCTCAGACCAAGATTTAATGAAGTGGGTGAATTGGTAATGCATGCCAATTCCGCTAAATGCTTTAAAAGTGAACATCGAATCCCGAGTCACAGTCCAGACTCATCGAGTTGAACTGGCGCTAGGCAGCACAGTGGCCAATCGTGGTCCGTTCCCATTGGGACCGAGATCCTCATCCATGATCTGACTATTTAAGGGAACTTGGGAAGACTCTGAGTCCCAACTCTTCCACAATCCATTGA
Source organism: Pseudotsuga menziesii (assembly GCA_001517045.1). Classification (NCBI taxonomy): domain Eukaryota; kingdom Viridiplantae; phylum Streptophyta; class Pinopsida; order Pinales; family Pinaceae; genus Pseudotsuga; species Pseudotsuga menziesii. Next base: position 361,574 of record LPNX010792003.1, on the reverse strand, counting down.
ATCATTGATAACTCCTAGAAAGGCAAATTTTGTAGCTGCCCTTCTGTTGCAAATTTAACCAGGCTCACTCAATTTCATTATTGACGGGCTAAGAATTAAACTAATTTTTTTTTTGCATGGTAAAATTCATTGTGGCATTCTAGGAAGGGAAAATGGCGTTTGAAGGGCTCTGAAGGCTTCAAATTTGAAGTCTGACTCCATTGTTACCTCCGTTTTCATACCACTTTGCAACGTACAAAAATCATACCACTTTGCAACGTACACAAAATGTCATAAAAGAATTAAAAAATAAAAGAAAAACATCATTTTCCGATTAGGTAAACACATTGCCGAACTTTTGTGCTATGTTAATGGATAGGTCACATCTATTCCTTTTCTCAGTAACCAGCTACCAACAAGTAAAAATACACTAAGCTCTTTGTGTTTTGTACATAATGGTTTAAGCTCTCGTAACTACGTAAATGGAAATCCATACATCATACATTGTTTTATTGTTCACAACCTTTTTGTTAAGTGATGAATTAAAGCTAAGTAACATGTTTATTAACTTTACATGAGGTTTTATATCCTCATTTAGAGGTATTACAATACCTATAGAAAATTGGTTTATCCAAGTATTAGTTTAAAAGGTTATTCGATTTAACCAAGCTCAACGTTGATAAGTATTGTTTTTAACTGTGGTAAATGGACAGTCCATGTGATGATTTCTCGAGATATATTGGGCTGTGATTAGTTATAGCTACAATCTAGGCGTTGGATATCATAAGTAAGATACTTTCATTTACTCCTGTTCAATTCAGATAATAATGCTCCTTAATTGATAATAATGCTCCTTAATAGTTATCATTGCAAGTGCTGAAACATTGAACTACTTTTCCAACGTCACGAGCCAAGGACTACTAGGGTGTTTTTTGCTAATGATAATTTTCGTTCAGTTGTGATTCATAGTTATGAAAGCTTCTATTAGGAAGGAGTGGTGGAAAGTTTATGACTATCGTTCATCGATGTCATGTACACTTCTCTGAATGTATATTAAGGTTATAGGTTCATTGTATAATTTTTATCTGGATTAAAAATTGGCAGAGCCCTCTTCTACTAGGATTCCTTTTCATTTGTTCCTGCGTTGTAACGCTGAAATATTAGTATAGCTTCATATTTAATAAGAGTAAATATATCAAGTAATATCCATTTTGGCATCTTAATTAAACATGAAACTGCCATACGGCCTCCCTCCCTACCTAATTGTTGATAAAGTGTCATTAAACTTTAGACATGATGACTTGTGTGTATAACTCAGTCGCTTTCTAAATATGTTTATCACTACAGCGAGTTCTTTCGTCTTTTAGTTGATGCAGTCTTCGATTGAGTTGCTACTTTTTTAGGTTGTATCCTGAAATAAACATATTTCTTTCAATGTAAGCAAACAAGTAACCTATAAACACATTTCTTTCAATGTAAGCAAACAAGTACCCTATAAGTCTTTATAATTAAGCTCACTGAAATTTTGTATGGAGATACATGGCATGCACATTGGATTAGTATTTCTATGAGTTGGAAGTCTTTCTGGGACTCGGCTAACTCAGTACTAGTACTTAGTTTTAGTTTCAACCTCGATATATATATATAAGGAGCTACAAAAGTGTTGGTCTGGATTTCGATTCTATTCTTAAGAAACGATAGTTATCAGTGGACACCTAAAGATTGTCTCAAACTTGGGATTCAATAATGGTTTGAGAGGGTTTGAGAGAATTCATTTCCCTTGGCTGGAATCTTATACATTTATCAAATCTAATGCTTAGTTTTGCTTAGTTTTGTTTTTTTTTGGGAAAGGGATACCTGCTTAGTTTTGTTTTTTCTTTTAGAAAGGGATAGATTTGTATCCCAAGTTATAATAATAATTCTGATTTAGATGGTTTATGAAGTAGTAATTATACCATATCATTAACGCATATCATTCTTAATAATAATTTGTATAAAACATTTTCATGTAACTTATAGATACATAATCAATGTATGGTTTATTCAAATGATATACAAGCATTTTAGAAAAGAAAGGAAAATTAGTAAAATCACTAACTTGAGATACATTTCAGAAAAGAAAGGAAAATTAGTAAAATCACTAACTTGAAATACATTTTAGAAAAGAAAGGAAAATTAGTAAAATCACTAACTTAAAATAATAATGGAAAAATATTTAGAGCTTTTCAGTTCCTCCGAACTGTACAAGGGGGAATCCACGCTCACTTGTCCAACTTCACCTCAAAGGTTGACCATAACTATAAAACAATGAACTAAGTTAAGTCTATTTCACTATAAAATTTTCCCAAAAGTTTGAAGTAGCAGATACTAAAGACGGAATTTCTCAATAGACAAAGTACAACAACAGATTTTCAATTAGTAGCAATTCTGTCATTGCACCACACAGCTTACTGTATCTCCTTTGAGCACTATTATATACTTTTGTCATAAAATTTTCCCAAAAGGCTTGTAGCAGATACTAAAGATATGCACCACAGAGCTTATTGTATCTTCTTTGTACACTATTATATACTTTTGTCATAAAATTTTCCAAAAAGTTTGTAGCAGATACTAAAGATGGAATTTCTGAATAGACATAAAGTATTCAACAACACATTTTCCAATTAGTAGCAATTCTCTCTATGCACCACACAGCTTACTGTATCTGTATGTCCTTTGTGTACTATTATATACTTTTGTCAGGTTTTGTGCCATGTTAATCAAATCTCAATATTATATCTTGATCCCTATAATTGTAATTATATCTCCTCCCCTTGCTTCCTTGCTTACCTTTTGACTTTTGACTTGGACTGGATTGATATAAAATAACAGTTTTTTGGAAAATATTTACCTACTTAAGTTTGACTATTTTTTCTAATAAAAATTTAGAGTCTGACTATATAAAAATTTAGAGTCTTATAACTATTTTACATAAAAATATTTGAGACTTTTTCCATCTAATCTACTCATGTTCTGTTGCTTCTTCTGCTCTTCATTGATTTTCTTCATATCTTCCTCGCTCTTTCATTAATGTCATGTCGTGTTCTTTAAATAGAAGTGGAAATGGACATAAAACAATTGTGCTGGTTACTTATTTCTGCAACATTTTCCTTATATCTCGTGCTATCTTTCACAATTATGGTCCTTTCCCAAAACGAAAGATCCGATAAGCTCCAGGCACAAGCGTTGACCCGAATATTCATTCCTTTAAAATTATCGTTCATTTCATTGGTTTTAGATCATTATTTACAACTTTTCTTCTCTGTATGATGTATCCCTCACCATCTTTATTTTGCCGACTCTAACACGTAGATTGGGTTAGTTATAACAGTCAACTTGGGGATTTAATTCTAAACATTGTATAGAAAGTCAAACATTATATAAAATGTCAAGAAAATTTAACTATTAAAACTAATTTACTCAATTAATTATAGCTTAATAATTAACTTAATATTAATGTTACTAAAAGTTAAAAGCAATCTATATTTAAAAATTTAATTTAAACTAACATATACCAGTCTTTAAATAAAATCCAAATAAAAATTTTTCAATATTTATAAATTAAATCGAAGCTAACTTATATCAATCTTAAAATAAAATCCAAATCCAATTTGGTCAGATGTAAATTATTTTTATAATTTTTAAGAATAAAAAAACTTATAACTTAAAAAATCCTAACCCTGACTGCAATTGATAAATAAACTTTCAGATATATACGGATTATGTTGCGAACCGGAGCAGAGCTACGGCCGACAGTTACTGGGCAATGATCAATCGGATTTAAAACAGCCATGGTCTTTTCATTCATAATTCTGCCGATTATGTAGGCCATATTTGATAAGATTATTTTTGAACGTTTGACTACTCATTTCAGCTGTCGCAGATAGAAATTGCCGTGGATAATATACTCATAAGAGTGACATTCGGAAGTCTAAATAACAAACCCTATTTGTGGACAATGGGTTTCCTCAGGTGTGAGGTATCGGGCATCAGTGAGCAACAATGAATGGTGGAAACAACATGTGAGAATAAGGTTAAAACCAGAAGCAGCCTTGCCATATAATTATAAACCACCGTTCATGCTGAAAATAAATTCAAAAGCAATATTTGACATAGAGTAATAACAGACAGAAATAGTTTCTATCTAGAGTAGCTAGAAAACTATCTTCTTTTTGTCAAAATCTGGGATACGTATAAGAATTCAATTTTCTTAAGGAAGCCTATGTTTTTTATCATATAATATTTGTAGAGTATATTATTATGCAAGCCATTTTTAATTCGGAAATTTATAAAAGGTTTTCATTGATCTTCTAAAAACAATATGTTGCCATTAGTCCTCTTCCAAAGAAACTAGAAGAAAAACGTTTTTGCTTTTTGATTCTTTTATCTGAAAATTTTGCGCGTCTACATCTACAACAAAAACGCTTCTTTGACAGATACAAACTTTTGCAAATGGTCTTTGTAACTGTACTGTGATTTCACCAATAAGTCCTAACCACAAATTCGAACATTAGGACTAAATAGTTCACTCCTTTTTATTTCAATAATCATATTGTTAAGCATATAAGTGCATACATTACAGAGATGATATGGAAGAGATTACATGGGTACAGTTCTAATCTGTTACCAGATGAAAAACCTCGTCGCCGAATATTGGTTTGAGTGAGCATCATGATATTCAAGATTTAGATCGGCATGATTTCCCTCCACACTAAAACAACGAAAATAGAAAACATATATATGTGATAAGGCATACTTACTACGGCAACATTTAAATTATTTAAGATCTACAGATTATATAGTTCAATAGATATAATATACTCCTTGGTAAAACCATCTATTTGATCTAGATTTCACTTAGCCTCATGTTCAAGGACCAGAAGCGGGAGGACCGTTGTGTCCTATACCCGGGCTACGATCTGTCGGATCAGATGCCTCAATTACGTTTTCTTTCATAATTCTAACAATGCTTTCAACGTGAACTTTTTCGGAAAGAGATTTTCTGAAACTTTGCCTCTTGATTTCAGCTAACGGATACATCTTCAAACCACCATGTTTTTCCTCGCGAATATAATCCTGGTGTGGCTTGCTTTCTGGAGAAGAAATTACAAGCCGTATTCCTTGAGGACGAATTATCCCACTTCTCAAATCTCGAGCTTCACTGAACGAGAGGCAACGGAGCAAACAATATGTGAGAATAATCATAAGAAAGGATGCAGTCCTACCATATAAACCACCTTTCATTTTGCAACAAATACCAAAACTAGTAGTCTCTACGAACAAAATTAGAAAGTAAACAAATATTGTTCTCGCAAAATTGGAAAGTAAATACTTGTGATGCATTTTGAAGAGGTCTTGGAGTCTTATTTATGGTTGAGAATTGAGATCGAACAAGATCCTTTGATCCATGAGCTCCAATCAAACACACTCACGTATTCCTATCAGATTTAATTGTAACTAACTGTATATTAGGTATATGCTGTACGTTTTCGTTATCCAGGTTATGCTCATTAACATATATTTTAAAAACTAGACTAGGTATCTGTTTTACCTTTTCGTTATGTAGGTTATGCTCATTCACAATGTTATCAATACCTCCTGAGATAATGGTGAAGAGGCAAAGTCGATAAAGCGTGGGTGCTTTGTAAGATTAAATATATCTAAACGTGTGGCCGTCAGTATTTCTCTCAATTATATCTGTCAAACAATTCTAAAATATATCTAGTGGAATATCATGGGGATAATTTTCTATATCGTCGTAATATACAATTGACCACATTTTATTCAATTGTACGTTTCGCATTTTTGAAGGGACATGTCTATTAACTCCCTTACATAATTTGCGATACTCTTTATTTCATTCCGGCTCGCACTAAATCATACTGGATATGCCTCGAATAATTTATCATATTAACATTGTGCTCTTCCAACTCATGTGTTTTCTTTGGAGAGCGGATCCATATACTAAAATATTAGACTATCGTGCACCATCGACTATGGCCGGCAGAAACTCTGTTATTGTCGTTGGATCTTGGTAGCGCTATTGTAATGTCGATATCCGTGGTATAAAAATTGCTATTGCAAGTTTCATAATGTCATGTATATGCCACACGTACATTGTATATCAGTTATATCTGTAAAAAAAAGACCATTGAATCAAAATACATTTTGTATCTCTCACTTTGTTCAAAATGTTAAAGAATGTAATTTCACTTGTTAGTTATGAGGGGAAGGCGGGGAGTGCTGCTCTCAACTTCTGCAGCACTTAAATTTAATGTACAATGTACAGCTTCACTAACAGAGCTCAAAAATCAACCCAGCACCTACAAGGTTGTTATAGTTCGGCTGCTAGTGGTACCGGCACTTCCAAGATTGTGGTGCAACTAGCTGTTACAACCAGCAACACTCTATACACTTGTTTTAACTAGCTGTGAGTGCTCACGTCACCTACAGCACGCCCACAGCTGACTTCCTGCGTCCATAAACTTATCACAAACATTCTAGTGAATAAATAAACATCATTCACACAAATGAAGTCCGGCTGCTACAACAAACTCACATCAAGAAATAAAACTGAGTTTTCTAACTCAAGAATAGAGTAAACACAAAAAAAATAACACAGTAAATATCAGAGTTCACCTCTGTGTATTAATCTACATCTTTGTCTCTCCAAACATGATTATAAGCTAGGTATATATAGGATATTTAGCTAAGTCGGTCATTAACTACTACTTGACCCTTCACAATACAAAAAATGACTTCTCTGCAAATGCTCCGTTACAGTCTGTTATAGTCTATTATAGTCTATTATACTCTAACCGAGTGGAAAACTGTGATATGTCTTCAGTAAGTTGATGCGCTTTGCTGGCTTAATCAAAACAATTTTTCATGATCTATAATTTTAATGTTTGTCGGAATTTATTAAATTTTCTTCCCTTTCATGAGCTGCAACACTAACGGTGAACACCCTTCAAAAATTGGATTTTCAAAAGCAATGTGATGCTCTACCCCGATAATTATTTCATGAGTTGTGACAAGCGCTGCAACTGCTTCTTTAGAAATTGATGTGGTGTGTTGTCCATTCGAAACTTTGATAGCATGGCAAAAAACAAAACAGTGTGGTGGTGTTGCAACTCTTTAGGATTGCGGTGGCCACAAATCTGGGTGGTTACATTTCCAGAATTTAAGTATATTGAACAACGTTGCCTCTTTAGCTTTCCAGCGGGCAATTGTTCTCGGTGGTGGAGTAATTAACTACTTCCAACATTCTCCCCCCTTATTACTACACCTAAAATACATCAAACACAAACAACTACAGTTTTTACAAAACAACATTTCAAATATAACGCCTACTGGTCTAAGTCTCAGCAAGGCTTACATCAGTATCAAAACAACTTCAAAAATTTGTTCACATTCTTTGTTGGAACATACGTGGGAATCATTTATGTTTCTTTCGACTCCAAATCATTTATGTTTCTTTCGACTCCAAACTTTGAAATATGCAAACTTTGTTTTCTGTTTTTTCTTCATATTTACCTTGATCTTGTTCAGCTCTTGCTTCATTTGTGGCTTCAACCATTTCTTCATCTTCACTTTGCATCCTAATAATCTGAACTCCTTTTGCTCAGCAACTCCACGATACTTGTTCTCCTCAAAATATAATATTTCAGCATCAAGACCATTGCATTCAATCTTCTTGGCCTTTGCAAACCAATCATTAATCATAATTTCAATTACATCATTATCAGCTTCACCTTCATCATTACTTGGCTTAGAATGCCAAACTTTATACCAAAGATACTTTTGATTCTTCATCTTCATTTTCTCCTTTACCTTCAATATTTTCTTTGATTCCACAAATCCATTATGATCAACTTCAAGTGCAAAACATTCTTCAATTTTCTTATCGTCATTCAAATTTTCAATGTCCTTTATCCCAAGGACTTCAATCCAAATCTTTTCTTTTGAATACTCAACATGGGTATACAAAGATCCCACAAGCTATCTTCATTCTGTTTAATTGATAATAATGCCCAGTTTCTTCTGGACTCCATGACATGAAGATATTTTCAACTAATTCTTCATCCAATTCATCTTTGACGAAATTTTCTTCTTTCAAATAAAACTCATCATTTCCAAAATCATCTTCAATTGGTTTCTCACCTGCACATTCAAACATTTTGTCAACATTATACAAATTATCATACTGTGAACCATATTGGTTCTTTTCATTTTGTTCTTCTCTGAGAGATGTCTCTATCTCTTCTTTCAAATCTTCCTCTGTTGTTGCAACAAGGTAATCAACTTTCTTCATTTCTGCTTCCACAACCATACTTTCATTTTTATCATCATATCTTGGATTTTCAAGCCATTCTTCCAAAAATTTCAATTGTTCATCAAGAACATCATTCATCATTTCAGTTCCTTTGTCTACAACAGAACATACAACACTTTGAGTGTTATCATTATGCAACTCTATCACTATCACTACTTCTGCAATCACCAAATCATCAACATTTTCAGCATCATTATAAATTTATTTTCTTGTACTTTATCTATTTCATTTGCTACAACTTATGTGCAATCTTCAACAATCTTATCAAATTCTTCAACAAAATTAAAATCATCAATATTTTCAAAAAACTCATAAACAGGTTCAAGCACTTCAACACAGTGCACTTTATCTTTCTTAGCTTTTGGTGTTGCTCCACATACTACTGATATGGCAGTCTTCACCCTATCATCATGATCATCATTGACCATTTCTTCTCCATGGAAAATTTTACAAATAATGGCTGCTTCATTTGCACCCTCTTCATCGTTGTCATCAGCAACATACATCATTGGAATCTTCAAAGAACAAACTACTACACTGGCAGTTGCTTCACCTTCAATATTTGACTTGTACGCCAAGACTTCATCATTTTCTTTCTTTGTACCTGCACAATCACTAACAAACAATTTATTAGCAAAAAACTTGTTCTTTTCTCTGTCTTTATCTGCACCATTCAATATCTCTGCAAATTCTTCTTCAAAAATATCACCAGCACTTTTTCTATCATCAGATACACCATTTTCATGAGTATTTTTCACATGAAGCATTATCAGCTTTCTTATGAGCATCAAATGGATCACTAAAACACTCTTCATTTTCTTGAACATAACTATTGTAGTTTATTTCAAACCCATCTTTGTCTTTGACTTCTATAACATCTTCAGTGTTGTCTGCACAATCATGACATTCAATACATGATTTAAATATCTTCATGGACGTGTACTTCAAGGACTTTTCTTGCACAAATACTTATTTGTTGTCTTCACACTTGAGAAATTTATCAGCTTCATCGACATTCTGCATGTTAACCATTCCATCATTTACTTCAGTGACATCAATATTTTTATCAATAGAAATTTCTTCAAATTTTGTTGTTGTTATACAACATACAACAACCTCATTTTAACTTTTAGTTTCAACATCATATTCATCATTTGATATATCAACACAATTGCAAGATTTACAAATAGTTTGACTATCTTCTTCTTCTTCTGCAAATTTGTCTGCTTAAATGTTAACAGGATGTGACTCAGCCATATAACTCCCCCTTACATCAAGCTTTCTCTTCAAACTTTCCTAGGCTTCTCTAGCTGTGTTTGCTTCAGTAATTACATAAAAGATATTATCATCCAGAGCTTGTTGGATGTAGTACAAGGCAAATGCATCCTTTGCCTCACCGTGGAGTTTCTTAACTCTATTCTCAACAAAATTCCATAAACCTCTAGCATGCAAAATAAAATTCATATTAATTGACCAACATTCATAAATTGTACCTGAGAAATATGGCGGTGGATAATAGATGCTGCTGCATGCATCCTCTAGCTTTTCTTGAACTTCATTTGCTTCAACAGGTTCCTCGGTGGCGTCTCCTAATATTTCTGCAATGGAAAAACCAGCTTCTTTTGTATCAGCAATATTATTCTTCATCTCATTAATCCTTCTTCTTTTCCCCATGTTTCTGTCTTCAAACAAATACTCACACACAATTTAAATTTATTTCATGCAAAATGGCTTCAGATCAACCTGAGCAAATTTCCACAACAGTGGAATTCAAACTGCTCTACCATTAAACTATATGGGAGCTCTCAACCAGGAAAAATATCTTCCTTTAAATTTATCAACCTCTATCGGAGGGAACACTCACTGACTCAACTTCATTCACGGACTCCAACACTTTCTTCTCTTTACACAAGCCACGACCAAGCTTGAACATTTTAACAAGCATATGCATGAAACACTTGATTCAGCCTTCAGCTACCAAATGATGTCTCAACCTTTATTTGAGGGAATTTGATATATCAACACAATTGCAAGATTTACAAATAATTTGACTATCTTCTTCTTCTTCTGTAAATTTGTTTGCTTAAATGTTAAGAGGATGTGACTTAGCCATATAACTCCCCCTTACATCAAGCTTTCTCTTCAAACTTTCCCAGGCTTCTCTAGTTGTGTGTGCTTCAGCAATTACATAAAATACATTATCATCCAGAGCTTGTTGGATGTAGTACAAGGAAAATGCATCCTTTGCCTCATCTTGGAGTTTCTTAACTGCATCCTCAACAAAATTCCATAAACCTCTAGCATGCAAAAAAAAAATCATATTAACTGACCCACATTCATAAATTGTACCTGGGAAATATGGCAATGGATAATAGATGCTTCTCCATGCATCCTCTATATTTTCTTGAACTTCATTTGCTTCAGTAGGTTCCTCAGTGGCGTCTCCTAATATTTCTGCAATGGAAAAACTAGCTTCTTTTGTATCAGCAATATTATTCTTCATCTCTTTAATCCTTCTTCTTTTCCCCATGTTTCTATCTTCAAACAAATAGTCGCACACAATTTAAATTTCTTTCATGCAAAATGGCTTCAGATCAACCTGAGCAAATTTCCACAATAGTGGAATTCATACTGCTCTACCATTAAACTATATGGGAGCTTTCAACTAGGAAAAATATCTTCCTTTCAATTTATCAACCTCTATCTGAGGGAACACTCACAGAGTCAACTTCATTCACAGACTCCAACACTTTCTTCTCTTTACACAAGCCATGACCAAGCTTGAAGATTTTAACAAACATATGCATGAAACACTTGATTCAGCCTTCAACTACCAAATGATGACTCAACCTTTATTTGAGGGAGAATAGGAGCTCTTACCAATACAGAGCTGAACATACAAAACAATATTACTTCTTCTCTTTCTTCGTAGTAGGAAGAGGGCACTGGAGTAAAACTCAACAACAAAATTTCCAAACCAAAATACAAACAGTTCAACATACAATCATACAGCTCATTCATGAAGTGAGCACAGGACCAACGAACATAAATCATAAACACTCATCTCTAATACCATTCGAGGGGAAGGCAGGGGAGTGCCACTATCAACTTTTGTAGCACTTAAAATTCATGTACAACTCAAAATAATACTTTTCGGAAATGTATAGCTTTTCTGTTACAACCTTTCAACAATGTACAACTTCACTGACAGAGCTCAAAAATCAACCCAACACCTACGAGATTCTTACAGTTCAGCTGCTACTACTACTGACACTTCCAAGATTGTGTTGCAGCTAGTTGTTACAACCAACAACACTCTATATGCTTGTTTCAACTAGCTGTGAGTGCTGACGTCACCTACAACACGCCCACAGCTCACACATAGCTGACTTTTTAACAAGTTTCAAATAACCCCCGCATCCATAAACTTATCACAAACATTCTACTAAATAAATAAACATCATTCACACAAACGAACTCCGGCTGCTACAACAAACTCACATCAAGAAATAAAACTGAGTTTTCTAACTCAAGAATAGAGTAAACACAAAAAAATAACATAGTAAATTTCAGAGTTCACCTCTGTGTATTAATCTACACCTTTGTCTCTCCAAACATGATTACAAGCTAGGTATATATAGGATATTTAGCTAAGGCGGTCATTAACTACTACTTGACCCTTCACAATACAAAAACAGACTTCTCTGCAAATGCTCCGTTATAGTCTATTACAGTCTGAGAGAATGGAAAACTATGATGCCTCTTTAGTAAGTTGATGTGCTCTGCGAGCTTAATAAATTTTTTTTTTCATGATCTATAATTTTAATGTTTGTCAGAATTTAATAAATTTTCTACCCTTTCATGAGCTACAACAGGAAAGGTGAACGCCCTTCAAAAATTGGCTTTTCAAAAACAATGTAATGCTTTGCCCCGATAATTATTTCATGAGTTGTGACAAGGGCTGCAACTGCTTCTTCAGAAATTGATGTGGTGTGTTGTCCCTATGAAACTTTGATAGCATGGAAAAAAACAAAATGGTGTGGTAGTGATGCAATTCTTCAGGATTGTAGTGGCCACAAATCTGGGTGGTTACATTTCCAGCGGTTAAGTATATTGAACAACGTTGCCTCTTCATCTTTCCAGCGGGCAATTGCTCTCGGCGGTGGAATAATTAACTACTTACAACAAGTTAGATACTTAGTGATCTATAGTATTTTCTATCTTATATTGTAATTTACCCATGGCATTTTTATGTTGTACTCCTATATATGCTCATGCTTAATAATGAGAAGAAAATCAATATGCCCATTCAGTTTTTGTTATTTTATGCTTCTCTTGTATTCTTTAACATGGAACACAACATAGAAAAGCTCAATTAGGAGGAGGATTACTCAAAACAACACCTTTCCTACCTAAGTGAAGCTGTGATGCATTCCCAACCTCCCGTTTAGATCTGAGCTGACCTCATCAAATTATTAACTCACTGTGAAAGTGGTGTAACCCCAACCCATATTCATCAAACCCTTAAACGTTGATTTGCACGTTGATTGACAATTCGAGTTCAGAAAAAGGGAAAGTTGGGCTCTGGATGAGCTTTAATGAAGTACTTTGTGCCCCATTTGATGGCCTAAAGAGCATAGTCCAACTGGATTGAGCGGCAAGCTCTTCTTGATACTGAATCACACTCCATGAAAGCATGGTAAGCATGAATTCCATTTGCAATCCGAACTTGTAGCTCTTAAAGAAAGTGCCACAATTGGATTTCAGTGATCCGCGTTGTTTAAAGGAAGCACCACTGCATTTTTCCCTTTCGGGATCTACGGTACGACAAGGTCCACCACACCTTTCACGCAGTGAAAGTGCGGTGCCACCACCACCTTTGCAAATATAGAAAGTGGTACCACTGCTCTGCTCATAGAAGGAAAGTGCAGTGAACCACTGGAACTTAAATAAAAGATTAGTACCGCAATCCCCCACCACATTTTTCTAGTGTACAAGGAGAAGTGCTCAATTTTGTCTAATTAAACAAAAAGAGAAGGGGAATATCTCTTAGTCATATCAACATGGCTAGTACCAACACCTTGAAGCAGATCTCTCGACCTGTTCTGACCGAGGCCAACTATGAGTTTTGGTCTATCAAGATGAAGATGTTTCTCAAGCTCAAAAAATGTTGGGATATGGTTGAAATTGAGTTCAAAGAACCATATACAAATGCTCTAGCCAAAATGAATAATTCCCAAAATAATGTCGTAGAAGCTCGCGAAGATTGAGACCGAGATCTCACAGCGACATGGTTGATCCAAAGTTGCATTGAGGATTCCATTTTCTCGCGGATATCAGGAGCTACCAGTGTCCATCAAGGTTGGAATCTGCTCACAACCGCCTACAAAGGTACAGACCGAGTAAAAATGGTAACACTGCAAACCCTACAACTTCAATTTGAAAGTTTGAATAAAAAAGAGTTAGAAACTGTAGATCAGTTTATGGCTACAGTTTCAAGCATTGTGACCCAATTTCAAACCTATGGTGAACCTATAGAATAGAATATAGTTGTTCAAAATATTATTAGGTGTCTCACCAAGAAATTTTCTATGGTAGTAACTGCCATAGAAGAGGGAAAAGATCTATCTCAGTTCACCCTAGAAGAGTTGACTAGATCTCTTATATCTTATGAAGCTCGATTCAATGAAGAAGAAGAGTTGCTGACAACAATCTTCTCTCAATAGAGGTCGAGGAAGAGGAGGATGAGGTAGAGGAAGAAGAGGCCAAGGGTCTCCAGCTATAGACAACAAAACCAGTAGCAGTCATGAACACTCAGATCATTCAAAACACTCTCACAACTCTCAAGGTCAAAAGGGGAGAGGCAAGCGATGGACCAATAAGTCCAATATTTAGTGTAACTACTGTAAGAAGTATGGACACTATGAACGCGAATTCATAAAGAAGCAAGCTGACTAGAACATTAACCAGAACAATAGTAGAGCCAATGAATCTAAAGAAGAAGAAGGCTCATCAGAGATGATGTTTATGTCGTATCAAGCAACTGAAGAACATTGCAGTTCGTATATATAGCTACTAGATAGCGGTTGCAGCAATCACATGATAGGTAACAAGTTAGTATTCTCTATTTTGGATTCTTCTGTTGTCACGAATATCAAGCTAGGAGATGACTTTCTACTTCCAACAAGAGGAAAAGGTACTATCCATGTTCTTACAAAGCAAGAGGAAAAGGTACTATCCATGTTCTTACAAAGCAAGAGGAAAAGGTACTATCCCTATTCATGAGGTGTTCTATGTACCACATTTGAATGTCAATCTAATCAATATAGGTCAATTATTTTAGAACTAGAATGACATTCAGTTTTATGATACATATTGTACTATCTATGATAAACCCCCTAGTAAGAGACTCATAGCCAAAGTTGAAATGACCAAGAAGAGAATATTTCCTCTAGTATCAGGAGTGCCAACCATCCACAGTCTGTAGCCCACACGGTTTCCAGTCTAGATAAATCCTAGTTATGGCACGACAGGTTTGGTAATATTCCTTTCAAGATTCTCAATCTCCTACACAAACAGTCAATGGTCAAAGGGTTACCAACTATTCATGAACATTCCAAATCTTGTGAGGCTTGTATCACTGGTAAACATCAAAGGGACAGATTCCCCACTTCCACATCTCGATCCAAAGAACATATTGATATATTTCATACAGACCTCTATGGACCCATGCAAACCCAATCCATAGGAGGTGGATTTTATTTTATGACCTTTATTGATGATTTCAACACGAAAATATGGATTTATTTCCTCAGGAATGAATCAGAGACCTTCTCTATGTTCAAAGAGTTCAAGGCTCTCACTGAGAAGCAGCATGGAAAGTTCATTCAAATGGTCAGGTTCGATGGTGGAGGTGAATATGATTCACATGAGTTTTCAGATTTTTGCAAGAAACGTGGCATCGAGAGACTGTTCACAACTAGATACACTCCACAACATAATGGATTTGTTGAACAAAAGACCGAAACCATCATGAACATGGCATGTAGCATGTTTTCACACAAGAAGCTATCAGATGAGTATTAGGATGAATTTATTGCATGCTTAGTCTACTTGCTCAATAGATCACCCATAGTGATCGTCCATGATAAGATTCCTGAAGACTCATGGAGTAGCACTAAGAGTAGTGTTGTACATTTGTTATTTTTTTTTTGGTTTCATTTTCTCATATACCTGATGAACTCAGATGAAAGCTGGATAAGAAGAGTGAGAGGTGCATTTTCATTGGTTACAATGAACAACACAAGGCGTACAAACTATATAATCATGTCACCAAAAATGTTTTGGTGAGCAGAGACATAAATTTCATTGAAGACAAATGATGGAGTGATCCTTCAGACATACAACAGGAAGAATGTTCAAATCTACCATGTCTACCTATCAGACTTCCATGATTGGAAGTACAGTAGAAAGAAGAAACACCAACAAAGAGTCCAGCACATAACCAAAAAACCATAAGCTTGAGAGAGTTGTATGAACAGACTCTAGTTATTGATGAGCAACTTCAGTTTTCTCTATTTTTTTGTGAGCCCACATATTTTAATGAAGTAGTGAAGGATGCACACTAGACCTAAAAGCCATGGATTAAGAGACTAACGCAATAGAGAAAAACCAGAATTGGCATCTTATTGACATTTGTGCAGACAAAACCATTATTGGATTCAAATGGGTCTATAAGACCAAACTGAATGAAAAAGGAGAACATGAAAATCACAAGGCAAGGTTGGTTGCCAAAGGATATGCAAAACAATATGGTGTATATTATGATGAAACCTATGTTCTTGTAGCAAGGATGGATACCATAAGAGTTGTAATTTCCATCGCAACACAAAACCAATGGCTTATGTATCAAATGGATGTGAAATTTGAATTTCTTAATCATATTCTTGAAGAAGAAGTTTATGTACATCAACCACCTAGTTATACTGTCAAAGATCATGAAGACAAAGCGGTTAAGCTGAAAAAAGGCCTTGTATGGTCTAAAACAAGCTCCACAAGCTTGGTACAGTAGGATTGACTCCTACCCCATGAACAATGGTTTCAGTATAAGTAGCAATGAGACCACTGTGTATGTCAACACAGAGCAAGGTAAAATGTTGATGACATGATTTAAAATGGTAATTTGATAATTGAATATTTTAGGACAGTCATGAAAAAAGGAATTTGAAATGAATGATCTAGGACTGATGAAGTATTTCCTTTGTCTGGAAGTTACTGAAACTGATCAAGGTATTTTTATTTTCCATCATAAGTATGCTACTGATATTTTGCAAAGATTCAGAATGGATAAATGTAAACCAACAAAAACTAACCTAGAAAAGAAACCAATTATGGACCAAGATGGAATACTAGTGATGAAAAACACACATCACAAGAGGAAATTGAAAGGATGGTAAGGTGGATCACTCACCTTAACAACTCAAATCAATTCAGAAAACAAGAATCACAAGTTTTCAAGAAAAATGTAATAAAAAATATCAGATCTAACTCGATTTGTTCTAGATCCAATTAGATCTACCCCAGATCTGACTGGATCTATTCCCTAGTATGGTCGCTAATTTTGTTTGTAGGAATACTTCAACCCATGTGGAAATTGCTTGTTCCTCTAGCCTGCCTGGTACAAGTCTAGAAAAAAAAGACACAACAACATATCATTTCCCTAGATAATTGATCTACTTGAATATGTAAGTCTCTTACCATAAATAAGGAAGTTTGTCCTTGTTTCACTGATCTTGATGCGATCTACTATACCTGCAAAAAAATAGAAGAAACAAGACAAGTGATGAGAGTAACAAGATAAATAAAAAACTATATTAGTGATCAAGGAGTCTAATAATAAATGCTCAAGATTAACATAAGTCATATATGGGAAAGGGAAACACTTTTGTATTAAAAGATGAAAAGAGAAAGCTACAACCAAAGCCTTGATGTCATTATATTTGTCTCCACAAGGTCTTTGAAACACTCACACAACTCTCAACTAGTACAAACTCTTTCTCACACCACTGTCTCAAATTTTCTTCTATACCAAACTTCAATCCAACATAATAGGGATGCTCTTCTTGGTTTCTCCTCGCATGGTCCATGAAGTTTTCTTTTATAGGCCAAGGGAATCCCAAATGAGTTGAGATATTTTGGGAAGAGGATAGGGAATGATCCCAATGGGCTAGGAGGTTGAGTGCCATCTCTCCCAAGGAGATAGGATCATCCTCCATGAGATATTTCGCTTGAAATATTCTTGAAACTTTTATTTTCAACTCATTAAGCTTATTGGCACTCCTTGCAATAAGGGTAAGTGTGCCGACCAACCCTGTAGTGAAGGAAAGGGCACCACTGGAGCCTACTACCAATGTGAAACAAGTGCCAGAGATGGATGATGCTCTGTGTGAGAAGTCAAAGCGTGCTAGTCAGGCTAGGAATGAAGCAAAAGGGATCCAAAAGAGTTCGTGGTCAATGATTTTGAGGGATTGAAGAACTCGTACAGATTTTAGGTGCAACAAAAATTACCTCTTCTGCATGTGGGATATTTAATGTAGGAGCATCCAACTCGAAGTTCATTGAGTGATGAATCAACTTAGCATCCATCTCGAATTTTATATACTGATAAGTCAACTGGCCTTGTAATCAAGTTCTAGATGGATAGGGTTCGATGACAATTAGATAGAATTAGTTTTCAATTTGTAATAAGTGGCAATTTTAACTTTGTTCTCCTTGATCCCTATATGGATTTCTCAAGGATTGATCTCTGTCGATAGGGTTTTCTTTTATTAGGTCCTCATGTCCAACTTAGTCGGATCTAACAGGTTTTTTGAGTGTAATAGATCAAAAACAAGAAGAGGAGAAGAAGAAGAGATAGAGAGGAGGAAGTGTGCATAGAAGGAGTGAATAAGTTAAATTCTATGTGTTTGAAATTCCGATAAAGTTGAATAAAGAACAGAGGATTACATTCCATGTGTGTTTTGATGGATTCTTGGTTTTATATAAATCTGTAGAGATATGAATTAATCCCGCGTTCACTCCATATAATTATGTGTAAATTCTTTAGTTTCTAAATTATAGAGAAATTAATCCTTTCAGTGATCAATTTGGCGAGCTATGAAGAAAGATCTCAGAGAATATCGAAAGGCGAAGAAATATCGTGATGGAAATCAATGGTTAGAATCTGTTCCACATCTCGAGACAGATCAACGACCGAGAACTAATCCTCCAGAATCGACGGTGTGAAAAAATTCAAAATTGCAGAATCGGGAACATGGAATTTGCAGGAACTTAGTTTTTGATAAATCAAATTCCGCAACCCGCAACTTGAAACCCACATGCAGGATAGACCGTTGCGGCTGAAACTAGTTAGGGAATTCCAAGTTTAAAAATTTGTAAAGCCGCATCTTGCAACCTGTAGTGTTGCAGAAAAGGGTGTTGCGGAAAAGGACTGGTGGGAAACGTCTTGCGGAATGACATTTGTAGAAAAGCTAAGTTGCGGAAAGGTGGAGATTGCAGAAAGGTGGAAATTGCAAAAGAAATATCTTGCGGAAGGGAAAGATACCAGAGTTAAAGTTGAGCGAAGAAGATTTCAATCTAAAACTCAACCTGTAAGTTGAAGTCTTGGATCTAGTTGGTCCTTGAGGCCATCAGTTTTGGTATCAAAGAAAGAAAAATATTCTACATAGTATATCAATCGATCAGTTGAGTCTGTGAAGAAAGATGCCACCAAGAAGGGGATGCACACATGGAGTTCCTGTACGACTTGGTCGAGGAAGACAACCTGTAGAAATAGAAATGGAAATAAACATGAGAATACTGGAAGAAAGGTTAGAAGCTATGGAAAGAAAGAACCATTCAGACAATTCAAATGATAGTGATGAAGAAACCGAATCCAAATCCTCTGAAGAAGAAGAAGAAGATCCCCATGAAGTTAAAATCTTGAAGATGTTGATGAAAACCAGTGGCAGACTAAGAATAGAAGTACCTATGTATTAAGGTAACTTAAATGTTGAATAACTCATGGATTGGATTAATGCTCTGAGTAAATACTTTGATTTTTAAGAGATAGAAGACAAGAAGAAAGTGAGATATGCAGCTACTAGATTGAAGGGACATGCAGCTATCTGGTGGGATGAGCTCCAGATCCATCGAGAAAGAAGAGGTAAGAAACAAATTAACTCTTGGGATAAGATGTTGTATAATATTAAAATTCGATTTATCCCATAAGGACTATCATTTAAATCTTCTTAGATAATTACAGAACCTTAAATAGAAGGCTATGACAGTAAAGGAATATACATAACATTTTTTTAGATTGAATATTAGATCTAGACACAATGAGGGAGGTCTAGAAAGAGTAGCTAGGTATATCAATGGGTTGAGATATGATATACAAAATGAAATCAGTCTATTAAATTTGAAAACTGTAGAAGATGCATATTAGGTATCTTTAAAGGTAGAAGAGAAATTGCTAAGAAAGAAAAACCAGGGTAACATAGGAAAGAACATGGTAAGAGGTAGGGGTGTTCCAAATAGAGGAGGTAAAACTTCTAAAGATGAAGCTGAAAGTTCTAGCAGTAGCAGTCAATCACTATAGAGAGGAGGATTCATAGGAGGTAGAGGAAGAGGTAGAAATAGAGAAGTAAGATGATGTACTCATGGAGAGGTTGGACTTATGGCTTGGGATTTTCGAAGAAATGGTCAAAGAAACGTGAATGTTACAGAGGCTCAGGAATAATCAAAAGAAGAAACAGAGCTGAATAATCCTATAGAGGATGGAGAGGCTCTTATGTTGAAGAGAGTCTTGGTGAAGACAAATATACAGGTACATGAACCAGCTCAAAGGAAAAGTATGTTTATAACAAGGTGTAAGTCACAAGGTAAGTGTTGTAAAATGGTTATTGATAGTGCTAATACTAATAATTTTGTTTCCACATAGATGGTAGAGAAGCTGGGATTGAAGAGGATGAAGCATCCCAGTCCTTACAAAGTGTCCTGGTTGTAGAAAGGACATTAGCTCTTGGTTTATGAGCAGTGTAATGTGGACTTCCAGATTCGTACCTACAAGGATGAAATATTGTGTGACATAATGCCTATGGATGCGTGCCATATACTCTTAAAGAGGCCATGATAGTATGACAAGAAATTTGTTCATGATGGGAGGATAAATACTTATTCTCTGGAGAGCGCTGGGAAGAGACATACCCTATCACCCTTGGAAGATGAAGCGATTTAAGGAAGTTCAGGATTGTTATGGAGAGAAATTCCTATGGATTGGGGTGCCACAACAAACAGCTTAACTCCTGAAATCAATCCTTTCCTATATGCAAGAGAAATCAAACAACTAACACTAAAGGATCTCGATTCGTACCTTATTCCAGACGGTTGATGTAGATCCCCTTGAGCTTTACAACTCCAGCTTGAATTGATAAATTGCTTCCACAACAATCAATAAACAAGACAAGCATGCTATATATAATTGTGTTAGCTAGACTCTAGCTTATATAATCAATAACATATAAGCATTTGAAATCATCCATGGATAAAATATTCATTCAAACCAACATTATTGGACAGGAAAAGATATTTCTATTAATATAAAATCAGAGATTACAATGAATACAACCTCTGTCGGCACGTCTACGAATCGGAGAAACCGAGTCCCCCACTTGGGCCTCCACCACTTAAATCCTCTATCTCTCGATAGAAAGCTCACAAGCAAAAGGAAAGCTTGGGAAGAACACAAAAGTGCTCCAAGGGACAATGGGGATGCAGACTCAAGCACAAGTTCTAGCAACAATAGACTATAGTTTTCTTGCTCTCAATTCCTCATATGCCTTGAATGTATCCAAAGGGTTCCTTATATAGCTCTTCAATGGGGTAATGAAAGGTCGAATCCGAGCGATCTCAAGGCATATGGAAGGCCAGGAGACCAGTGAGTTGGATCCACATCAAGGAAAACTCCAAAAGAATTTGGCCTTTTGCACACATCCCAATGTACGCGTTTTTAGAGGTCAAACCCGCGTATATACGCGATAAATGGTTTAAAAGCCATGTATGGCAATTTAAGCATGTTTTTAGGGATGATCTAGGAAACATCAAAGGAACAAAAATGGTCGATGAGGTCTAAGGAGTCTGCATAGGGACAGGGAAGGCCATAAAATTGTGATTCACCATGTGTGGTAAAATCAGCTATAACAAGGATCGAGCATTATGCTAATGTATGGAAAAGAATTGTTACAGGAAGTTCAGAAAGAAAAGGATCTGCATTTTTCTCTTATTGGTAATCCAAAGGTAATTTTAACCTCTACATATTTAGATGATTTTCTAGATGAAGTTAAAACTTTTCTTAATGAGTATGCTGACATTATTGTGGATGAATTCCCTAATGAATTAACTCATGTAAGAAGTATTAGTCATCGCTTTGACTTAATACCTAGTGCAAGTTTACCTAACAAATCAACTTACAGATTAACCCCTCTAGAAAATGAAGAAATAAAAAATCAAGTATAGGATCTATTAGAGAAGGGATTAATGAAAGAGAGCTTGAGTCCTTGTGTCGTACCTACTGTGCTAAGTCCAATGAAAGATAATGGATGGAGAATGTTTACTGACTCTAGGGTAATCAACAAGATCAGTATCAGGTATAGATTACCTTTACCCCGAATTGATGATCTAATGGACTGCTTAAGTGGCTCAAAATATTTTTCCAAAATAGATTTGAAAAGTGTATATCATAAGATTAGAATAGGAGAAGGGGATGAATGAAAAGGAACATTTAAAACTAATGATGGTCTATATCAGTGGTTAGTGTTTCCATTTGGGCTTACAAATGCACCCACTAATTTCATGAGATTGATGAATGAGGTTCTGAAAAAATTTACTAGAAAATTTGTGATAATATATCTAGATGACATCCTAATTTTTAGTCAGAACAGAGAAGAGCATTTAAGGAACTTTAAGTTGGTTTTGAGGATTTTGTTGAAAGAGATGCTATTGATAAATTTGAAGAAATGTAGCTTCCCGAAAAAAGAATTTCTCTACTTGGGGTTTGTGGTTTCAGAAGAAGGATTGGAAATGGATTCTGATAAGGTGCAAGCAATTTTAAATTGGCTAGTTCCAAGGAATGCTTATGAGGTAAGAAGTTTTCATGGACTTGCTAGTTTCTATAGGAAGTTAATTAAGAATTTTAGTCATATTTGTGCACCTTTAATAGATACTTTCAGAGGAAGTAAACAACCTTTCCAATGGACCGAACCAACTGATAGAAATTTTAAATTGTTGAAGAAGAAAATAACTGAGAAGCCTATTTTCTCTTTGCCCAGTTTTGATAACTTGTTTCAAGTGGAGACAGATGCTATTGGAGCAACAATGGGAGCATTTTTAAGTCAAGAACAGAGGCCAGTGGCATTTTTCAGTGAAAAGTTGAATGAAGCTAAACAAAATTAATCTTCATATGATAAAGAATTATATACTGTTGTGCAGGCTCTTAAAAAGTGGAGACATTATTTAATGCCTAGGGAATTTGTTTTGTATTCTAACAATCATGCTTTGTAGATCATCAACAACCACCCTAAATTAAATCAGAGGCATGCTAAATGGGTGGATTTTTTGTAGAAATTTACCTTCGTTATCAAACATACAAGTGGTAAGTGTCATAAATTTGTTGATGCTTTGAACAAGATAAGTTTAATAATGCAGGAAGTTAAGTTCAATACTTTGGTATTTGAAAATTTGATTTCTATGTATAAAGAGGATGTATATTTAAAGGATATTTATGGTGCTTGTGAAAATCCAGTTACCCATAACAAAATTCAATGGTTAGATTATATGATGCAGGAAGGATTGTTGTTCAAATACAGTAAGTTGTGTATTCCAAGATGTTCAATGAGGGAAAATTCAATTCAAGAAAAGCATAGTGGGGGTCTCTCGAGACATTTTGGGAAAGACAATAATTTTGCGTTGGTGAGTAATTTTTATTTTTGGCCAAAGATGCAGCATGATGTGAAGAAATTGGTTGAAAGGTGTAGAGTCTGTCAACATGCAAAAGGGAGAAGTTAGAACATAGGATTATATCAACCATTACCTATTCCAGCTAGGCCTTGGGATTCAATAAGCATGGATTTTGTTTTAGGTTTACCTAGGACTAATAGAGGTCATGATTCAATTTATGTTGTAGTAGATAGATTTTCCAAAATGACTCATTTCATTGCATGCAAAACGACTAATGATGCAACAAACATTGGTAATCTATTCTTTTCGAAAATTGTAAAGTTGCATGGTTTTCCTTTGAGTATTGTGTTTGTCAGAGATACAAATTTTGTTGGTCATTTTTGGAGAACTCTATGGAATAAATTTGGGACTAATCTCTGTTTTAGTTCTGCTTATCACCCTCAAACTGATGGACAGACTGAAGTGGTAAATAGGAGCTTGAGAAATATACTGAGAAGTATGGTGTATGAACATCCAAAACAGTGGGACTTAGCTTTAGCTCAGGCTGAGTTCGCATACAATGATTAGCCCAATAAAAGTAAAGGTATGAGTCCTTTTCAAATTTTCTATGGGATGCATCCAAGAGGTGTATATGAACTTAGATATTTGGGAAAATAGGAAAATAGAAGTGCAGAGGGTGAAGACTTTCCAGTCAGTATGCATGATCTACAAAAAAACATCAAGAAGAGATTATAGGAAAGTGCAGAGAAGTATAAACAGAGAGCAAACCTAAAGAGGAGAGAAGTGAATTTTCAAATTGGAGATTTAGTGATGGACTATATTAAAAATGAAAGGTTCCCTAAAGGAAATTATAATAAGTTGAAGCTTAAAAAAATTGCACCTCGTAAGGTTTTAAGGAAGTTTTCTGCAAATGCTTATGAAATTGAACTTCCTTCTGACCTTCAGATTTCACCAAATTTTAATGTTTCAGATTTGTATCCTTTTAGAGATGCAGGTATCCAACCAGATGGTGTAACTTTAAATAGAGATGATACATCTATATATTGGCAAGGACAAATTCCAAAAAAAGAACAACCTTAGATTGAAGCCATCCTTGACAAAAGAATCTTAAGGAAGATCAGAAACAAAACCTTCTTTCAATACATGGTCAAATGGAGAAATCATCATATTGAATATGCAACCTGGATGCTAGAGAAAGAAATTTCCAAGTATAATGTACTGTGTGAAGACTTAATGAAAAAATATTTTCTTCCCCAGGAGTATGATGCAGGAGCATCCAGCTCGAAGTTCATTGACTGATGAATCAACTTAGCATCCTACTCAAAGCTCATTTACTGATGAATCAACTTTTCTTGTAATAAAGTTCTAGATGGATAGGGTTCGATGACAAGTAGATAGAATTATTTTTCAATTTGTAATAAGTGGCAATTTTTCCTTTGTTCTCCTTGATCCCTGTGCGGATTTCTCAAGGATTGAGCTTTGTCGATAGGGTTTTATTTTCTTAGGTCCTCAGGTCCAACTTAGTTAGATCTGATAGGTTTTCTGAGTGTTATAAATTAATTTGAGTGTAATAGATCAAAAACAGGAAGAGGAGAAGCAGGAGAGACAGAGAGGAAGAAGTGTGCAGAGAAGGAGAGAATAAGTTAAATTCTCTGTGTTTGAAATTCTGATCAGGTTGAATAAAGAACAGAGGATTACATTCCGTGTGTGTTTTCATGGATTCCCGGTTTTCTATAAATATGTAGAGATATGAATTTATCCTGCATTCACTTCATATAATTATGTGTAAATTCTTTAGTTTCTGAATTGTAGAGAAATTGATACTTTCAGTGATCAATTTGGCGAGCTACGGAGAAATATATCAGATAAGATTGAACGACGAAAAAATATCATGACAAAAATCAATGGTTAGAATCAGTTCTGCATTTGGATATAGATCAATGACCGAGAACTAATCCGCAAGAATCGATGGTGCGGAAAACTTCAAAATTGTGGAATCGAGAACATGGAAATTGTGGGAACTCAGTTTTCGATAAATCAAGTTCCACAACCCGCAACCCGCATGTGGGATAGAATGTTGCGTCTGCAATTAGTTGAGGAAGTCCAAATTTAAAAAGATTTAAGGCTGCATCCCGCAACCCACAGTGTTGCGGAAAAGGTGTTGCAGAAAATGTTACTGTGGAAAAGAAGTTGTGAGAAACATCTTGTGGAACGACGTTTGTGGAAAAGCTAAGTTGCGGAAAGGTGGAAATTGTAGAAGAACTATCTTGTGAAAGGGAAAGATACCTGAGTTAAAGTTGAGGGAAGAATATGTAAAATAAAAATGCAAGCCAAATTAATAATAGAAAAAACCTATCATTTTCAGAGAAATGATATTTGGGAGCACATTGTGAATAAGCATAAGGAATCCTTGCAATCAGTTTAAAACCCACATGGGCCATTTATCCTAACTGGTAGCAACTTCTAAAGTTTCGCAACCATTTGGGAGAAATTTAGTTTATGTTCCCCACTAAATTTTCTAGAAAATTATTCTTGGTGGTTGTCAAACACCCATGTGTAAGATGAATGTCTTAAGAATTCCAAGTTTGAAAGCGCATCAAAGGAGATTGCACGCAACAACATTGAATACTCCAGACATAATAAATAGAACATCTAGGGGTTACATATTTAGAGAGTGAGAGAGTGTCAAGCATAGGATTTAGATTAATTCAAATCCCCCCAAATCATGAACACGTGGAAATTAGATATTTTGAGGTTGTTTTGATTGGGTTTCGAGCCTTTCTTTAGGGAGATCAAGTTCAACACTTCTAGATTAAAATTAATGGTGGAAATGAATTTTAAAGGTAAACTGAACATGTGGTAGTTATTGATCTAATTGGAGATTTCAAGGCATTCGATTTTAGTAGCCACCAATTTCTTAAATTTATTCATAGATTTAATCTATTTTATGTTATATAGATAGGATTCTACTCCTAATACTTAGAAATTGTAATTGATATAAAGTGGATGACATATAATGGAAAAGGTTCACAGGGTGAGTTTGTTAGTTTGTACGAGGTTCAAGAGGTGTTTTTGAATAATTTAAGAGATGTACTTTGTTTATTGTGCAGACCTGTAATTGATATTGATAATGGATTTAATAAATTAAGAGTGGGATTTTAGTTTTATTTTAACTTGAATGTCCTAAAGTTTTATTTAAACTATCATGGTTATGAAATCCTTCATGTTGATCTTTTCATTTTGAATGGTCATACTATGATTGCAGTTTTATTTGAAGTATTATTGTTATGAAATTCCTCAAATTGATGTTTTCATTATGAATGCTCATAATGCTATTGAGTGTTGATGAGTCTATGTTTGGAATGTATTTTTGAATATGGTATTGTAAATGCTTTATATCATTGAAATTTGTGTTCTATATAGTGTCATTAAGATTTAAACAATTCTTAATATGTTTCTTTCATCATTCTACTCATATGTAAGTTTTTAGTTGGATTAAAGTTTTTCTTTCTCCATAAAATTTGAGCTTGATCTCTTATCCAAAATTAAATTCCAAAATTATCCAACTTGAGGTGCCTAAACTTTGAGCTTAACAATTGGTACAAACTTTAAGACTAACAAAGAGAATGTATAGAAGTGCTTGCATGGTAGTAAGAGTGCCTGTAACTGTATGCACCCTTAAATTCATTTTTTTTTGCTTCCCTGAGAGGTTTGGTACTAGGTTATGATTCCCAAACCTTAACGCTCAGGTTGGTGCTAGTACCAGTTAGTAACTGTATGCACCCTTAAATTCAATTTTTTTTGTTTTCGTTAGAGGTTTTGGGCTAGGCTCGAATTCCCAAACCTTAATGCTCAGATTGAGTTATAGCAAAACACACTTAGTTTTATAACATCATGTTTTTTGCCCATGGTTTTGTATATGCTCCACTTGTACACTAATCATGAAACTTCAAATATTTGTAGAGATCTATGTGTCTACTATAACTATATATTTTTTGAATAAATATATTTTTTGTTCATTTTTTATTGCATTGGTTTCAAATTTGTATAAAACAAAGGTCCTTTACATGGTATACAACTTTTGACTAGCTCACTTTTTTAGGACACATAAAAGAAACAACACAAGAATACAAAAATACAAAGAAAAAATGTATAGACTATTATGATTTAGATAAAAAATAACATAACAGTCTTAGAAGAACTTCATTTTGGTGTAGTTATATGTATTTTCCATAAATAAAAGTTATATATATTCTTTAAGGTAATACTATTCTCTACATTTTATCTCTTTGCACCTACTTTTAAAAAGTTTTATAAGTACCTATACTAAGTCATGTTATTGATCATATTTTTGTGTTTCCAGCATGCCATTGCAAGTAATGACTGGGTATCTTTACCTTCCACATTAACTTCCACCATCTGGTTAATATGATTATTCAGAGTTAATATTTTTTTTTGGGTATGAACAATCATGTTAATTACACCCATATTAATTACACCATGTTCTCCACTTTGGAATGGAAATCCTACACATATAATCGAAATTATGTTTGATAAGATGATCGTCCAATTTAAATAGATAGATTTTTAACACCATTACAATTTAAATGGTCAGGTGAGATTACAATTAGTAACACCATTGGGATTAAAACAATGTAAGACAAGAAAACAGAGAAAATGAAAAAAAGTAAACTTATACTACTTTGATAGAGCTTAATTTGAAAATGAGTTGCATCTAATATTGATGAAGAATCTCCATGACTCTTGAACTTGTTCATATAACAAAACCCAACAGATCATTGTTTCTATAAGGAATTTCATGTAATTACTTTAATCTTTGATACCATAAAGAAGAATAACGAGAACCATGAAAAGAAATGAAATACTTCTATTGATGCCCCTGAATCTTGAGAGAAACGGTGGCCGCGGAAATTAACTTGAGTTACACCACAAACTTATGTTTCCCCTTTTTACTTTTTCAAAAAACTTGCAACTTGATTTTCTTGCGGCAGAATTTACTGTGCGAAGAAATTACTGTGCAACAGAGTTACTACGCGAGAGTAGCTGCGATGAAGTAATTGCGCAAACTTTTCACCTTGACACACTTTAACTTAGGCTTCAACTATATTTTACTACACTATGAATTGGTTGCGACCAAATCATGTGCGAACAAGTTTTTACTATCATGAAATAACTATATATTTCCTAGTCTAAGGACTTAGGAATATGAAAAAAAAAATTCACTGTGATAACATACGATTAACTGCAACACAACTATATTGTGAATCACTCGCAATATCATATAAGAAAATAACAAACAAGGTTTGTGTTTGTAAGTAAAACTAGGAACTTGTGAGTAAGAACTAGGAACTTTTACACATTGAAATCTTTATGGATTCTTGATGTCTTTCACTCACAGTAAATGTATACAACATTTTCTCAAGTAAACATGGAGAAGATGTACGGATAAACAGAACATCCATTCAAACATAAACTTAGGGATTTATATTTCATATGATGGAAGAACAAAACTTACAGTCGTAAATACAACCTTGTTAAAAACATAGAAGCTTGAGCTTCAAACTCTTCAATGAGTTTTCCTTCTTCTTCACACCGCTCTTCTTTGTTATGTTCTGCTTCTCTCTTCTCTATGTATTTTGATTTACAATTTCATTCTTCATATAGAATATTTATGCTGACTAACTGACTTATCATTTAATGACTACAATTACTCTCTACCTAGAAACTTAGCTTCAACAACTAAATTCTATTGACTTATATGCCATAAATCTGAACTCTTTATCTTCTCAGACTCTCTGGCACTTTCTAACTTGCTACAGACTCTGACAGAGTTAGCTAATTGGATTATGGATCAACGAGTAATTAATATTTCCAACACTCCCCCTTAATTATGAGCAGATCGTAATTTAAAAACAAAATATTACAAAATGTTTTCAGAGCAGAAAACATGCTCTGTTCATCATAGAGTTCACTATACAGAACTTGTCATTCCCAAATAACTTCGAAGATACTGAAATGTATCCCTTGCTAAGAGTTTTGTAAAGATATCTGCAAGTTGATCTTCAGACCTGCAAAATTCTAAACAAATTTCTTTGTTATTCACCAGCTATCTTATGAAATGATACCTTGTGTCAATGTATTTGGTTTTCTTGTGAAACACATTATTCTTTGACAAGGAAATGGCTGAATTGTTGTCACAGAAAATGGTTGTTGGTTCTTGCTAGTTCTGTGATAGATCTCTTAACATTCTTCTCATCCAAATAGCTTGACATGCAGTTCCTGTGGCTGCTACATACTATGTGTCTGCTAAAGATAGAGTTACTATGGGTTGTTTCTTTGAAGCCCACAAAACAACACATGTACCAAAATGAAATGTGTACCCAGATGTGGTTTTTCTGTCATCTATGCTCCCTCCATTGTCATTGTCAGTATATCCTATGAGTTTAAAATTTTCTAAAGTTGAATACATTATTCCAAGATCTTTTGTACCACTTACATACCTCAGAATTCTTTTACCTACTTGCTTATGTGAGTCTTTTGGTGACTCCATGAATCTTGAGATCATACTTACTCCATACGTGATGTCTGGTCTTGTTGTTGTTAAATACATAAGGCTACCAATGACCCTTTTAAACAGTGTAGGATCTACCATTGATCCATCATCATATTTGGTCAATTTTAAACCTGTTATTACTGGTGTTGAGACTCCCTTGCAATTTGACATATTAAATCTTGTTAAAACTGTGTTTGCATACTTAGACTGTGATATGAAAATACCACTTTTAGATTGTTGGAATTCAATGCTGAGAAAGAACTTCATGAGCCCCAAATCAGTCATTTCAAATTCACTTTCCATGACTGTTCTAAATTCTTGTATGCCAAAATCACCAATAAATATTAAATCATCTGCATATAGGCAAACAATTAACATATTACCTTGCTCATTCACTTTTGTGTACAACATTGGTTCATTTTCACTTATATGAAATCCATTCTCAATGAGATAGGAATCAATGTGACTGCACCAAGCTCTTGGAGATTGCTTTAAACCATAGAGCACTTTCTTTAGTCTGTACACTTTATGTTCTTATCCTGGAACTTCATATCCTTGTGGTTGTTGCACATATACTTCTTCATCCAAATAACCATTCAGAAATGCTGAATTAACATCCATTTGATAAACAGGCCATTTGCTTTGTGCGGCAATGGCTAAAACAGTTCTGATTGTATCCATGTGTGCAACTGGTGCGAACATTCTATTGAAATCTATGCCGGGTTGTTGTGTGAACCCTCTTGCTACCATTCTTGCCTTGTGCTTCTGCACATTTCCATCAACATATTGCTTGGTCTTATAAATCCATTTAATGTTGACTACATATTTATATTTTGGTACATCAACCAGTTCCCATGTCTGGTTTTTCTCCATACATTCTATTTCTTCATCCATGGCTTGTGCTCATACTTCTTCTTCAACAGCTTCCTCAAATGTTAGTGGATCATCTATTTGAGAAAATAATGCAAAGAGAGAGAAGGAATTCGGTGTACCTGATTCATATATCTCACACAGACTTCTTGTCTTCACTGGATCTATTGATGTCAAACTACTTGATGGAGTCAGTTGTTCTATTGGTGTGCTTGTCGGTGTAGCTTTGTTAAGAACCCGTGTCAACCCTCCTCTTTATTTTGTTAGTATGTTTTATTGGACGCATATGCTTTGTAAGTTGTTCTGTTAGTATGTTGCATTATCCCACATTCGTGGGGACTAATAGTTGTTTAGATTAGACTTAGTATATAACTAAGTGTTGAGGCCAATGAAATCATCCAAGAGTTATTTTGTATTGAGCTTGCTCAAAGGAGGTTGCCCCCTTCAAGTGGCCCGTGATCAATAAAATATCTTTTGTGCTCCAATATTTCTATTATATCGTGCATTCTCATTGTTTATTGCAGGAATTTCTCCACATATGTTATCAGAGCACTTTCCTTGAAACAAGTGGGAATTTTATTTTATTTAAAAAAAAAAGGAGGGCAAAATTGGGCAGTGACTTTCAGATCAATTTTTGAAACTTTTTGCACAAAATCTGAAGAAACAGGTTGCATATATGAATACCTCTCGGAAAAATACATAGTTAAAAAAAAAAAGACAAACCATCTCGTTTGGAGTTCCAAAAGTGGTGATATCACATATTTAAAATCAGTAATTTTTCAGAATTTCGGTGACAGCCGCGGAAATTGCAGAGTGAAAATATTTTGACCAGGTGCCTAGATTTCTATTCCAATTGCATAGGTAGAAGCAGAGTGGTAGTTCTAGTTCCAGAAACAGGCTATAATAGTGATTCTGAGCAATATATATTAGGTTGTGCTGATTTTAAAATTTCGTCTCAAAACCGTAACTCTAATTACGGGTTTTTTTTGGGGCATCGGGTTGAATTTCTACCACATTTTTTCTGGCACTGTGATTATTACAGTAGTTATTCTTGTTGTAGCGGTACTATTCATTCATATTAGGGAATAAACCCTATCCACTTAACTGTGGGAAGTACTTGGGCATAGCCCTAAAACTCACTGTGAGGAGTACCACAGGAACTCCGAAGTAGCTGGCCATTGAGAGGACCTGTCAAGCAAAAATGGTAATGAACCCTACCATATTGAGTAGATTCCCATCTACGAGGAAAACCAAAGAGCTGTCGTTTTTTGCCAAGCGGTTAGCAGTTTTACCTGTGTCATGAAGTGAGGGGTACTGCCCCAATACTCAAGCCTAAGATAGCCTCGGTGGCCGAGTGACTACCTTTGAGCCATTAGGAAGCTGAATATACATGGTGTCCATATCTATTTACGGTTGATAACACATATAATTCCAAAATTGTCACAGATCATTTCAAGTTGATAAAGCACTTCTTTCTTTCATCGCCACAAATCATTTCTTCAAAAAAAAAACGAGTATAAATTTCTGGTTTTCTTCAGCCATATATTCCTTGATTTAGATCCATTTCCCTTGAAAATTCATAGTCACCCCTGTGATTCCATTCTGAATATTTCATTCATTGAGGACCCTATCCCAAATTCCACTTCTCAAAGCTTAAAATTCCACATTTTTCATAACTTCTTCAATTCTCACCCATTCGCCTTCAAATTTTTCTACAATGTTTGTTTCTGAATTTTGCTTCATTGTCCCTCTTTGACAAATTTTCCCATTCTTTCACCCCACTTCTAAAATTCACATTTTCTATTCTTTGTCCTTAAGAAAGTGTCCTAAACCTAGTCAACTTCAATTACCCACTCATGTCTTTCCCAACTCAAAATTTTTATTTTCTAAAACCCTCTCTATTTTTGCTTTTCTACCCATTCCCCCCCCCAGAAAAAAAAATGTTGTTGTCACCCGCACAGGAGCAAATAGACAAATGGAAGAAGAACTTGTCACCCTCAAGACCAAACTCGCAGATCTGGATCAAATATTTCTCGACCTCCATCTTCAACATTCAACCATGAGTAACCGACAATAGATTGAGTCTTCTATAGCCACCAAGTTCTCTTCTTCCAGCAACTTTCATGGGCCGAAGATTGATTTCCCTCGCTTCAATGGTGATGATCCAACTGGATGGATACACAAGGCAGAACAATACTTTAATATGCATAACACTTTTGATGTCACCAAAGTCCCACTTGCATCATTTCATTTGGAGCATGAAGCCCTCCAATGGTTCTGTTGGTACATCAAGGATCATGAAGAGCCCCAATAGACAGATTTTTTTCAACTCCTTTTGTACCGATTTGTCCCTAGTGGTTTTGATGAATTCACAGGAGCACTCACCAAACTTCGCTAGACTCGTACTATGAGAGAGTATTAGACAGAATTTGAGAAATTAGTCAAGCACACAAAAGGATTTTTTGATGCATTCTATAGGATTTTTTTTATCAGTGGTCTTAAGGATACAATTCGATCTGAGGTTAACATGTTCTGTCCCAACACAATGATGGAAATCCTAGGGTTGGTTAAGTTGGCGAAGGAAAATATCAGGTCTCAACAACGCCCAAAATCTACTTTTGTGCCCTTCAGAAATATGGTTTCCCAAAGACATCCAATCCGTCGAACTCCTAGACCCACTCCTATCAAGCATTTGTCTGAAGCAGAGATGCGGGCACGTAGGGAAAAAAGGACTTTGTTATAATTGTGATGGGAAATTCACCCGGGGACATCAATGTACTGAACAAAAGCTCTATCTCTTGGATGTGGTTTCTCTTCTTGCAGTTGAAATTTGTGAAGCTTCTCAGGATCCAGTAGACAATCAGGTCGACTTTTAGCAGCCGCATATTGACCCTCATTCCCATGACGAACAGCCAGAGATATCTCTCCATGCATTAGCCGGAGTCACCACCCCACAAACCATGTAGGTCAAGGGTTTCTTCAAGAAGATTCCTCTTACAATACTGATTGATTCTGGTAGCACCCATAACTTCATTGACCCTCAGATTGCCAAACAAGCTGATAGTTTTGTCTATCCTTGCTCCATCTTTAAAGTCATGGTTTCCAATGGGAGCACCTTATCTTGCAAAGGAAAGTGTCGCAATGTGTGTATCTATATTGGAGATTATAACTTGTGCTCTAACATGTTTTCCATGCCTCTAGAAGGATGTGATGTTATTTTGGGAACTCAATGGTTACGCACTCCAAGGCCCATCTTATGGGATTTTGCTGAACTGTGGATGCATTTTTCAGTCAATGGGAAGAAACACACATTCAATGGCTTACATCCGGGTTCTCTCGGCATCATCATTTCCCACTGCATGGAAAATCTACTTAAGACGAATTCGCATGGTGTCATCGCTTAGCTCCATTTCATTTAGATGAAACCTTCAATAGTCTCAACTACTCCCTTGGATATTTTCATTCCGATGCACCCTTCAGATGCCTAATTTTTCCAAGCTCTTCACTCTTGAGAGTGATGCTTATGACAATGGACTTGGGGTTGTCCTATTTCAAGATGAATATCCCATTGCATTCACTAACAAATCCCTTTCTGGAAAGAATTTATCCACCTCTACATATGAGAAGGAAATGATGATTATTTTGCACACAGTACAAAAGTGGTGGCCATCCCTCTTAAAGAATGCTTTCAGCATCAAGCCTAATCACCAGAGTTTGAAATATTTCTTGGAACAACGGGTCTCATCCCCAACACAACAGAAATGGGTTAGCAAACTCAAGGATTATGACTATAAGAAGGTTGAGGACAATCTTATGGCGGATGCTCTTTTCCACACATTTGATGCCCATGTTTCTCTTTTAGTTATTTCTATGCCTATTACAACTTGGTTACACTCTGTTCAGCAAGGCTATGTCAATGACTCCTTATTATATGAAATCATCCAACAGTTGGCTAGTAACCGTTCTATGTTACCATATTCATCTTGGGTTGGATTTTCTCTGAGATACATGGATTGTCTAGTGCTTCCCCAGAGCATAGACCTTAAAAATGTGGTATTTTATGAACTCCATGCTTCTCCATTGGCAGCGCACTCTCGATTCATCAAAACATATGAGCTGGCACGGCGTAACTTCTTTTGGAAGGGGGTGAAATGAGAAATTCAACATATGGTTGTTGAATGTGCTCCTTGTTAGCACCACAAGGGTGAAACTACACTCCTTTCCAGATTGCTTGAACCTTTTCCCACCCATACAAGGATTTGGACATATATTTCGATGGATTTCATTCAAGGGATCCCTAAATATGGAGGGAAGACCATAATCTTGATTATGGTGGATCAACTCTCTAAATATAGTCATTTTTGTGCTCTCATCCATCCATATACCACCTCTTTAATCACACAAATTTTCATGGACCAGATATTCGGTCTTCATGGAATCCCTTCTTCCATTGTCTCAGACAGCAACACAACTTTCACATGTCATTTTCACCTCACTGACACCAAACTACATATGAGTTCAATTTCTCACCCACCAATAGATGGTCCAACTATAGTCATCAACGAATATTGGGAAGCTTATGTTTGTTGTTTCACCTCTTAAGAACAACATCAGTGGGAAAAGTGGATCCCTCTCACTGAATGGTGGTACAATAATTCATACCATACTACATCTAAGATGACTCCATATGAAGCAGTTTATGGTCACACACCTCCAGTACTCCATCCATCCACCCCCAACAGTTCAGCAGTTCAAGCAGTTGACATGGTTCTTCAAAACCGACATCATATTCTTCACCTCCTGTAGGACAATCTTCACATCGCAAGAGCTCGCGTGAAACAACAGGCCAATCAACACCATTCTGAGCACACTTTTCAAGCTAGTCATATGGTTTTTCTTCGTTTGTAGCCTTACAAGAAATCCTCCTTGAAAGACAAAGGGATTAAAATGCTTGCTCCAAATATCTCTGGCCCATATATAGTCCTTCAAAAGAATGGGTATGTTGCTTATAAATTGGCACTTCCTCGTTCTCGCATTCAGCAATTGATTGGAACCAACATCAGCGCACAAATTGTTTAACCAGAATGGGATAATGATGGATCCATCATTTCGAAGTCGAAGGCCATGCTCAACAAGCATACTTGTCAGCTTCTCTCTTAGTCTATCACAAAGGTCTTCAATTCAGTGTCGCAGCATGCAACCAGAGGATGCTACATGGGAACCACTCCAGATTCGGCAATAGTTTCCACATCTTAAGCTTTGAAGACAAATATTTTCTAAGAGGTAGGGGATGTTAAGAACCCGTGTCAACCCTCCTCTTTATTTTGTTAGTATATTTTATTGGACGCATATGCTTTGTAAGTCATCCCATTAGTATGTTGTATTATCCCATATTCATGGGGAGTAATAGTTGTTTAGATTAGACTTAGTATATAACTAAGTGTTGAGGCCAATGAAATCATCGAAAAGTTATTTTGTATTGAGCTTGTTCAAAGGAGGTTTCCCCCTCGAAGTGGCCCGCGATAAATAAAATATCTTTTGTGCTCCAATATTTCTGTTATATGGTGCATTCTCATTGTTTATTGCAGGAGGTTATCCATAATCTTGAGATGCGATTTGTGTTGATGTTCCTTGTGCTGAACCATGTCGCGGTGTCATTGGAGTCGACGGTGCTACGACTGGTTGATTTACTTGTGGTGTTTGAACCACTTCTTCCATCATGTCTTCATGCTCCACATTTGACACAATATTGACATTCTTCTCAACGGTTCCATCCCATGATTCATTCTCAATGAATTGAATGTCACGACTAATAATTACTTCCCTTGTGATAGGTTCATACAACTTGTATGCTTTTTTGTCTTCACAATAGCCAACAAAAATACATTTTTGTCCCTTCTTGTCTAATTTATTTCTTAGCTCATCTGGCACATGAGCATATGCGACACAACCAAAAACTTTTCAATGAGAAACACTATGATTCATGCCTATCCATGCTTCTTGAGGAATCTTGTTCTTCACGCTCTTTGTTGGACATCGATTCATAATGTATATGACTGTTTCAACTACTTCACCCCAATATTCATTTGGAAAATGCTTAGCTGCGATCATGCTGTGCACCATCTCCATTATGGTTCTATTCTTTCTCTCTACGATACCATTCTGATGAGGTGTATACCACGCAGTGAATTGCTTTTGTATGACATGAGTTTTGTAGAAATTTAGAAATTCATTTGAAACATATTCATTGCCTCTGTCTGTTCTTAGGATTTTTAAGCAGTGTCCACTGTGGTTCTCCACGAGTGCCTTGAATTGCTGAAAACAACTAACTGCATCATAGTTATGTTTCAAAAAATATACCCATGTTTTTCTTGAGTAGTCATCAATAAAAGTAGGAAAGTACTTGCAGCCACCAATGGACATTGTCTGCATTGGACCACAAATATCAGAGTGCATAATCTCAAGTGGTGTGCGCGCTCTGTATGACTTTCCAATTGGAAAAGTCTCTCTATGCTGCTTGCCAAAGATGAATCCTTCACAAACTCTATGTGGTTTGTCAATCAATGGAAATAATTTTACCATATTCTTTGAATGTAGTAACTTCAATCCACCAAAATTCAGATGTCCAAATATGAAATGCCATAGCTAGGAATCATCCTGAACTTCTGTTTGAAATGCAGCTTGAAAATGAGTACTGTCAGTTTCTTTCTTGTCGCAATGAATAACTTCTTATTTACTTTTTTCCTTGAATGCAACTTCTATATTATCTGGAACTATCCTCAATGGAAACAAGCGATTGCTTGTCATTGGAACTCTTGCTATCAGTTGATTGCTTGGATGTACATATTTAATCACACAATGATTATCTTCCATGTAAACTCTGTAACCTTTCTATATCAGCTGTCCAATACTCAACAAATTATGTTTCATACCTTCTACATGGTAAACATTAGGCATACGGTTATGCTCCCCCTGTTTGGTTAAAATACTGACGGTACATTTTCCCAAAATAGTGACTTGGACATTATTTCCAAGTGTAACATCAATTTAAACTAAATTATCTAGACTGAAAAATAAATTTAAATTACCAGTCATATGATTGTTGCGGCCTGAATCTAAATACCATATGTTAGATGGAATTTCTCAGACAGTATTGCATTCAATTGGTGATGTGCATGCCATCAACATTGCGTTGGGCGAATTGCTAGTATTCGTCGACTGATTCTAGCTTTGCTTTCCTTGGTCATATTGCTTCTTCCTATATTCATATGCATAGTGACCAAATTTTTTATAGTAATGACATTGAATCTTTTATTTTTCAAACCTGTGACCACTTGGATGGCTTGTGTTTTGATTATGTCCTCTACCAGCAACATTTGTAGGACTACTACTGTGTCCTCCTCTTGAGAAGTTTCTTCCTCTGCCTCTAAAATTATTTCTCCCCCTACCTCTTCCATGGCTTATAGATAATTGTGCTGCGAATGCACCTTCCAATGATGTTTGAGTTCTGCTGAGCCTATGTTCATGATTGATGAGTGAACCTTGCAGCTCATCAATAGTAAACGTTGTCATGTCTGTTTGTTCTTCCAAGGTTACAACCAAGTTTTCAAATCTTGGGGGAAGACTTCTGAGAATTTTCTCAACCACCCTTTGGTCTGTTATGGTTTCTCCATGAGATTTCAGTTGATTTATCAAACCAACAACTCTAGTATAAAATGAGTCTATTGACTCTGAATATTTCATGGATAGAGATTCAAAATCTCTTTTCAAAATTTGCAGCTTTGAAGTCTTTACCTTATCCAAACCTTGATAAGCTGTCCCAAATGTGTCCCATGCATGCTTTGTGGTAATTTTGTTTGCTACTCTTGGAATTATGCTTTCATGCATGGCTTGATGTATGTAGAACATAGCTTTTCCATCTTTCTTCCTCTGTGTCCTCAAGATATCTTTCTCATCTTGTGAGAGATTATTATATGCCATTTGATCTGTTGGTTCTGCATAACCTTCTAGATCTTGACCTCTAAAGAAATACTTCATTGTTAGAGACTAATATTCATAATTCTTTCCTGTAAAAATCGGAGTTTGTAAATTCGACATATTTGAACCGGAAGTAGAAGCCATTTTTAATTTTTAACTTTCCTTAGAAAATTAATTTTGTCCATTTAGGACAAGATTTCTTTCCTAAACTAGCTCTGATACAAGAAACTGAGGCCACGGCAATTAACTTGAGTTACAGCGCAACACAACCTTATTTTTTCCCCTTTTTACTACCGTGCAACATAATTACTGTTTCTTGCGGGGGAATTTACTGCGCGAAGAAATTACTGTGCAACACAATTACTGTGCAAGAGTTACTGTGCTAGAGTTATTGCAATGAAGTAACTGGGCAAACTTTTCACCTTGAAACACTTTAACTTAGGATTCAATTGGCTTTTATTGCGCTATGAATTGGTTGCTACCAACTCATGTGCGAACAAGTTTTTACTATCGCGAAATAACTTTATCTTTCCTAGTTTAAGGACTTAGGAATATGAAAAACACTTTTCACTGTGATAACCTACGATTAACTGCGACATGAATATATTGGGAATCACTCACAATATCATATAAGAAAATAACAAACAAGGTTTGTGTGTGTGCCTAAAACTAGAAACTTGCGAGTAAGAACTAGGAACTTTTACACACTGAAATATTTATGGATTTTTTATTTTTTTCACTCACAGTAAATGTAAACAACATTTACTCAGGTAAACATGGAGACGATGTGCCACTAAATAGAACATCCATTCAAACATGAACTTACGTATTTATATTTCATATGACCGCATAACAAAACTTACACCCGTAAATACAAACTTGGTAAAAACACAGAAGCTTGAGCTTCAAACTCCTTAGTGAGTTTTCCTTCTTCTTCACACCGCTCTTCTCTATTCTGTTCTGCTTCTCTCTTCTCTATGTATGTTGATTTACAATTTCATTCTTCATACAGAAGATTTCTGCAGACTAACCCACTTATCATTTAAGGACTACAATTACTCTCTACCTAGAAACTTAGCATCAACAACTAAATTCTATTGACTTATATGCGAGAAATCTGAACTCTTTATCTTGTGAGACTCTCTAGCACTTTATGACCTACTACAGACTCTGAGAGAGTCAGCTAATTGGATGATGTGTTAAGAAATCATGGGCACCAAGATTATAAATAAATACAAAAAACCAAAGAAGTAATTTTATTAATTGGAGGGTGCAACTTTCATACTGAAGCTAGCACTTATTTATTTCATTACAATACATTGAATAACGGTTGTATAACTATAATTTATCACAATGGTAACATAACCGTTTACTTACAAACTAATTGTAAGTGTTAATCTTCAACACACCCTCTTAACACTACAATTTAAAAAAATTCACACCCTCTTAACACCACAATTTTAAAAAAACTTGATTGACATAATAACCACAGGGTCTTCACTTAGTGAAACCATGCCATAGCACGTCCGTTCGTGGCGTATGAAACAATACCCCTATTTTCAAAAAATATTGGAAAATACCTCCCAAAATCAATTTTTTTAACCCCCTCCCAATATGCCTTACCGATTTTAAAAAACCCCTATTTTTCCTATATATTGCATGTATCCATTTTTTCATTTACATTTTTTATACCCCTTTATATTTCTACCTAAGGAAAAAAAAACTAAACACAAGAAAGGGCGACACTTGATAGGCGCCCTTAGGCAAATCACTTTATTAGGAATTAAAATGTATCACATGATGTCAAAACAAATAAGAGAGGGTTTATTTGTACCAATCTCAAACAGTAGTGTGTTTTCCCCAAGAAGGGTTCAAAAATGAAACTTACACCATTTATAACTGCTTCTTTCCATCACTGACTTTTTATCCAAGCACCATTTTGGTATCTAGGAGATTGTACAACTTCAGAAACAAAATTGATTTGGAATCTTCAATGCATACTGTTAATCTTTTTAGATTAAAAACAATATGAATTTAACAAGAGGAATGGGCGAGTCGAGCTGGCATCCATTTATCCAATGAACTTGTGAGCATTTAAAGCATAAATTCATGATGTCAAAATAGGCCACCTTTCAGTTGAAGATTGTATTTCCAGTTCAGATGTCTACCTCGTCACCAAGTTCCTAGCTAAGTTTTACTCAAACAAATTCTTTATCATCTACGTGGAAAAGAAAAGAAAATCGAGGGTTGTGACAAACAAGCAAGTTGGTCAGAAGACATAAACAAAAAGATGGAGAAGCAAAGTCAGCTAAAAAATATGAGCCAAATAACTGAACACCAGTAACATTATGAGCAATTTCAAATTTAGTCTTCAAACTGACAAATTTTCTTCAACATAGATTCAAGGCAAATTCTGGAGGTGTGACTCTAACAAAGCAACCAACCAAACTACATAAAAATATCTCGAACAACGTATTTTCAAAAGCACTATGATACATAACCCAATCTAGTGTACAAAAATTATCTTGTAGACTTGGCATTAAAACTTTTGTGGTTGGATTAGAGTCATAATCGTCTTCACCAGCTTCATTTTCAGTTTGTAAATGACCTTGACAACCAATATGGTTTGACCATATGGAAAGGAAATGTCCACAGCAGCCATCAAAGAAGCATCTTACAATCTACGCACAATAGAGAAATCTTGCATACAATTGGAATTAACTCAAAGTCCGATAATCATTGATGAAGGCAGAGACCCTGAGCTAAATGCAACATGAAGACTTGTATATAGTAACCCTAAATGCCACGATTTTATAGACAAAGATATGTCTGCAGAAACCCTGTGCAGACAACATGGAGAGAGTTGGGTAACATGAACACCAAAGCATGCCAGAAACAGTAAGGGGTAACTATAGCAAACTGATTGTCATATGCAATGTCATTGGTAGGAGAATGGAAGCCCTATGCAAACAAGAACACATTTTGAGTAGCAAGTACTATTTTTGAGATTTCTGTACTTATAGCAGCTGGCTAAGAACATGTAAATGCATAGGTTGACTACACTCAAAGAGGCTAGGAGCAAATAAAAGTAATCTAAATGAGCTTTGTTCAGGTTGTCTACAAACCAGCAACTCCCCTTGTTTCTGCAACTAAGATTCTCAGTAACTGAGATAAGGATGCTGCTCAGAAAATTACCAACCCCTAGAACACTCAGATACACAGCAATACCCAGAATTTTCATAGTGTCTGGCATCTGATCATAATAGAACTCTTGCATTCCTACCATTACAAATACATCAGCTATGCCAAATAGCATGTATTGTGGAAGCAGCAGAGAAATACAACCATTTCTGAGAATTTTTGGTAATGAGATATTCCTCAAATGGTCGCCTACAGCAGCCCTGGTTATTCTCTAAAGTAGTAGCAAACATCCTTCAGTTTAATTCTGGATAGCCTTGAGGCTAATCTGGGCACTTTGAGGCTATTTTGGGCAGCCTTGAGACTATTCTGAGTAGAAGAAAAGCCAGCTACAACAAATGTAGGTAAATCCTGATCATGCTGGGCACATAGGAGCTTCAATACGGCAAGCCTTGGCAAGTCTGGAAGGTGGAAATGATAAGGAAATCACCAAACATTTATTACATCCTACTCTTATATTCTGTAACATTAAAACCACCAATCATGAAAGAAATTTAGGTCTGTGACCTATTCCAGTACTCAATTTGATGGCTAGCAAAACACATCCATAAACCCTGATCATGGCATCCTGTACCTGCTAGCTTCTAAGTATGAAAGCTCCAGCCTTTGAAGGGGGGAGTCGTTACTACCTGTTTGTGCTCAGCCCTAAGAGGAAGCTTCAAGGTTACCATACATATGGCAGCAGCATGTTTCTGAGTTTCGGTAAACAGAGGACGCTATTTGGTGACCCCCTGTAGCAGCAAGGTGATGATCATCTGTAGCCCTGTTACAATGATCAGCCTTGGGAGACCCTGTTGAGGCCTGAAAATTCGTAGGCAACAACAGTAAGGGATTCTCCCTAGTCAATGTTCCCAACTAGCCCGTGACTATTTGGTATGGGGAATCCGTCTGGTTTGCGGTACGGCTACCGTAGGTCAAAGTAACAAAAACAAAGGCTTTACTGGTCGTGGCCCGGTCCACCGTGTATTTTTGTATTTTTTGACTTAATGTATGATATGCAAGTGCCTAATTAACCATGCAGGGCGATAAGATGCAAGGAGCAGTCACAACGTGATGCGTAGGTTCTTACCTCTCGTCTTAGCATTCACAAGCATCTAAATCACATACAACAAGAAATTAAAACTAACTACCTAAACTATCCCTAGGGAGCAGGATTATCATTCATTGGTGAGTAATATATTGTGTACATGCATTATGAAGAGTTATAGATAGCTGATACTTCTTTCAATACACATGAACAATTACAGATAATTGAACAACCAGATAGCCAATTGTTTAGAGACAACATTTATTACTCACAGTGGAAAACATCACAAAATATACTGAAGAACATTCAACAAGAACATAGGTTCAGGAAGTTAAACACTCTCACAGTTAATGAAACACAGCTGAAAATGAAATAGTTCCCCTTCAACATTGTTCATTTAATCACATTGATACATTCCACATTTCACTTTCTCCAGCAGGCAAAAGTTGTAGTTTCTGATTGTAAAATGAAATAGTTCCTCTTACAAGCAAATGGTGTACAATTTTTTCCAGGGAAAAAGTCCTTGTAATTTCTAACTTTCAGAAATTTAAACAAAATCAGCAGACCGCTTGGGTTTCCCCAAACCTCTATCGTTTCCATTCCCCAGCGCTTCCTATTCCTCTTCTTCATATCTTCTTTGTATGCTCATGATCAGTTGAGTAACTGCTGGACCTTTCAGATCTCTGTTTTTGTTTCTTTCGATTTTTTGTCTTTTACTTCACTCGTCTCCCTAGCGAATCGACCGGTTTTGATTTGATTTTTTACAAACTATCAGTTACAACTTCACCACGTGGTCGCCCCAACAGTCCCTTGAGTTCTACCTGCAATCAATTACTGTGCATCATTCATTGAAATGGCATTTTAAATGTTAACTTGAACCACCTGAAATGGCTAATCCACAAGAAAACGGCCAGGT
Organism: Pseudotsuga menziesii; assembly: GCA_001517045.1. Taxonomy (NCBI): domain Eukaryota; kingdom Viridiplantae; phylum Streptophyta; class Pinopsida; order Pinales; family Pinaceae; genus Pseudotsuga; species Pseudotsuga menziesii. The sequence goes on along the minus strand of LPNX010792003.1, from coordinate 317,665 downwards.
GCATCCCTTAATCTGAAAATTTTAACAAACGGAAGAGTTTTGACTGAGCCTCGAGTGGGAAAGTTCTGAATCGGAAGCTGGAAGGATATCAACATTGGACGTGAAAAGGGTTTCCTAGCCGCAATGGCGGCAAAGAAGAGGTTAAGGATACGCTGCCCGCGAGTGGGAACACTCTCAATCGAAAGTCGGAAGGATTTATACTTCGGAGGCTTAACTACTTTGGGAGCTGCAACGGCAGAAGAGACAAGGGCTAAAGACACGCGAAAATTGGGTGGGAAAAGATTTATTCGGAAGTCGGAAGACATCACATCAGAAGCCAAATGACTTTCCCAGCCGCAACGGTGGAAGAGAAAAGGCTACGGGCAAGCGATTAAAAGACTAACAAACATCAGCGGTTGGAACACTTTGCACTTCGGACTCTAAGCCGCTTTGGGAGCCACAACAAGGGACGAGAAAAGGACAACAGTCGCCGATCAAGCATATTTTCGACGCCCGATCAAATAGAAAAAATAAGTGTTCGAAAAGCTTTTAAAAAATAGCAACGGCGAAAAAACTGTTTTACCTTCGAACCATGACTTTTCAAAGAACGAAAGATCGGACTTACCCTTGGCTAGCAAAATAAACTCACATCCGCGACCAACCACAGAATTCGAACACTGACAACCTTTGGAACAGGCTAAAAATCAATCTGTAAAATCATTCGAATTTAAAACACGACCAAAATTCAAGGATAAAACAACCTAAAGCAAAATTCAATCATGAGGAGGGGCCCAAAATTTAAGAAATTTGGGGAGAACGGTTGCAGCTGCAACAGACCCTATTCTGTGGTTTGGAGAACATATCCCTCGGCTTCCCAGATATTGAGAAGCCCTTCATGATGGTCACTGCGTTAAAGTTGGATCCTTTGTGATATTATTGACCCAACCTTAGTGGCACTTGAGATTGGGAGAGATATGCTCATGTGTTGAGGCTCCTTTGTGAAATTATTTGCCCAACCTTAGGGTTTGCATTCACAATGTAGAAATGCTTAGGCGATGAATCGATATCTTGGTAATTTATCTAATGCATCCTATTTAAAACATAAGTGGAGAGTCTAAGGAACTTCTCGATGTAATTACTAATTAGTATATTCTTTCATGCATTCATGTTAGAATTTGCATTTGTTTTAGGGAGATATTCTATTAAAACTACCATGTGGACTTAAAATTATTATATCTGAGTTCCTGCTAAACCTCCGTATTTAATGAGATTGTCGAAGAAAATCTGAGTAGAGCATAAAACAATGGTAAGATGCACTCCCACAAGGTAGGGTGCGAGAAGACTCAAATTCACATCCACCTACTACCCCACTCTGTTCCTTCCTGTAAAATACAGTAAAAAGTGTAAACAGACTTTTATATTTATTAGTGACACCACACCATTGTCAAAAAGATGATATTGGTTTTGAAAAATTTGAATAACATATATACAATAGATTGTGCCCTGATTAATGTGTAGAAAATTAGAAATAATTGAAGCAATCACATATCAGGTAATGTATGCTGGGAAACAAGAATTTTATACAAAAATGTCGTCTTTCAATGTGCATGGATGTCAAAAGCAAGTCATTTAAAAGGAACTCGGCTTTTAAACTTTTCAAATATTGCAAACTTTGTCACCACTGTTATGAACATAGTCCAGACCCTGATCACAAAGATATTAATTTTCAAACAGACAACTTAAAACACCAAAGAGCCCCAAATATGGAATACAACATTCAAGTTGCATGCATTCGAATTTTTGATCACTAATCGAAAGCTAAATCTAACTTAACTGTCAATAAAAATATCAAAACAACTAGTTTTGGAAAATCCACTAGAAATGAAACTGCAGGGATCCACGACGTATGGTGCAGCCATGCTCAAGTTGCAGAAATGTATACAGTACATAAACCATGAACTTCATGAATAAACAATCATGACAAAGGAAAATATTAATGGAAAGAAATATAAAAACGATCTCCAAAAGATGTACAGGCAAGTTAGGTTCCATGCTAGTTATCATAACTTGACATATCAAAAAAAGGTTATAAACAAGATATACAAAGTTTAGCATATAAAAGGAACTGGATCTAAACTACTTCCCAATACACATAGGACCACTTTAAGAATCCATATAACTCACAAGACAATTAGGGGAGAGAGAAAAATTTATATAATACTCTCAAAAGCATTTCCTCTCTAAAGCAAGATGAAATGCTACCCTTGATTTAAATTTTAGAAGTGACTTTGTAGAAAGGATTTGCACCCATTTGAAATTTGGAAATAGAAACTAAAATACAGTGCCAAAATGACAGCATTATAAGAGAGAATAGGACAATCTACTCATCAACTTTATAGTTCCTTCTCCTCCACCACTGCTTGTGCTCTGTTTTGGACATTTTTTCTTATGAGTGTTATAGTTGCTGGTCATATAGTGTCAAAGCAAGGGTGTAGGTCCTTACACATTGTTGGCTTCTTTCTATGATACAATTTCCTAGATAATTAGTTCTACTAAACAAGGTTCACCAATATCATCATGACATACTTTTCCAGAAACCTCAACACATAGTACTAAAACTAAAATGCAACGATTGTAAGAAATATGACCTGATTATCATAATTCAATCTTGAAACAGAGATGACGGAATGCTAGTCGTCATGCTGCCTTCTCTAACATTTGCTTGAACGTTGTGAATGCACTTGAAATCCAAATCGTGAATTATCTTTATGGAATTGTTTTTCATGCCCCTTATGGATGTCATGCATGCATGTTGAAGGTACAAGACATGTGTTTCATATTGCTATCAAATTGGAGGATAAAATTTAACTTTCAAATTAACTTCTCATATATATAAATACACTCGCATATATAGCTATACACACACGTGTTTATGATTTCAGCCTAGTGGGTTAGTTCAATTAGCTTCAAGGCAAGGAACATGGAAAGGTCATGGCTACAAGGACCGTATATTGTGTTTGGGTTAAGGGTGCATGTTGTACTCCAGCGACATTTACCTCTAGTACCTAAAGAGTTTCCCCAAAGACATTTTCCATGGATAAAATATATAGATGAATTTAATTAACCACAATATAACAAACAATAATGCTAGTCGTATCACATAAGTATGATGTAATAATATAGTATATACATAATCACCAATATATATGTGCATGTTCCTAGACTCCATGCACCTACTTTAACTCACGTTTAGTAATTTCAAATTTTCACCCATAATAGAGCAACAAGATCTACATATGTAGTTCAGGCCATGGATAGCGGTTACCCCCATTTTGAAATGGGCATTCCCTAATCCTGTAGTATCAGTAGAAAGATGGGTGATTCCTCAAGTCTGGGCCTTCCCCTTGGCAATCTGTGCATAGTACATCCATTTCTAAGAATTTTTGGTAATGAGACAGTCCTCAAATGGTCACCTATAGGAGCCCTGGTTATGCTCTAAAGCAGCACCAAACATCCTTCAGTTTAATTTTGGGCAGCCTTGAGGCTAATATGGGCACTTTGAGGCTATTCTGGGCAGCCTTGAGGCTATTCTGAGCAGAATAAAATCCAGCTATAGTAAATATAGGTAAATCCTGATCATGTTGGGCACATAGCAACTTCAATACGGCAAGCCTTGGCAAGTCTGCAATCCATTTCATGCAACGTTTTTTTATTAGGGTTCTATGCACAAATTAAAAGAAGACAAAGAACAACCATTTTGAAATAAACGAGGGTTCAATTCACCCAAATACATAAGAAACCTTACGTTATCTATCAAATTTTGAATGAATTCATTGATTGAGTAATTATTTTTATGGAAAACAAATCCTGTTTACAAAAATTTGTAGCTTTTACATACTCTCCATATCTCAATGTTTCCTTCCTATATTTACTCAGCCATAGCTATGATAGGAAGGATCCCATTTATATTCAAATGTTCTATCTATTCTCTACATTAAGTATTATCAAAATATATATACAGTCCATGACATCAGCAATGAGGAATAATGATTACAACATTCCTCTTTTTAGTGGGTCTTCTAAAATGTAGTATGAGTGGATAAAGAATCAAAGAAATGTAGTATGAGTGGATAAAGAATCATATTGTACTCCCAATGAAGTTCATCCTGGGATTCCAAGAGCTAAAGGTATTCATTTTACAATTGTATATCTTTTATCACATTGAAGTTCAGTTCATAGTAGACATGAGTAAAAGAGAGATCAGCAATGTGATCAGCAATTTCCTACATATAGTGTCAGTGGTGTAAGTGAAAAATGTATATTTTGTTCACTGTTATTCCATTTAATTATAAGCATCGATTCACCCAATAACCAGCAACCAGCAATTATACAGATACAATAACCAGTAAGTTGAGATTCTTTTCAATAACCAGTAAGCTGGGATTCGAGTAAGCTGAGATTCTTTTCAATAACCAGCAATTATACAGATACAGGATTATCCATTTCTTAATGTTGGAAAGTTTAAAAAAGCCAAAGGGATGTCTAAAAGTTATCCCAGACAGGTCATCATCAACCCTGGTTTTGACAAAGGGTTTAATATTCAAGTTTGATTCTTTGAAAGTAAGCTCCACGATGGCTTTATTGAGTTGGTCTAGACGTACTCAGTCCTTGAACAATCAGGTAATATCATGTGCCAGCAATATGAGGTTTACTGTTCATGAATGTTAAAAAAATGAACACCCATATTTCACACAACTCTATAATAAACAATACTATCATATAACAGTGTAAAAATTTCCCAACATGATTTACTTGGAACCATACCTAAGAAAGTTTCATAGCATGATGTATTGTTAATGTTGCATATCTAAAATTATTAACATACATGGAGAAGGTGAAATCAAAGAATAATAAGTGAAATAGAATGACAATAACAAGGTTAAATAGAATGAATACTGCAGAAAAGAGCTATTAGATCAAATCTACAAATCAATAAGAGTTCACGATAATGAATAATAAATATTAAATAACATCATAAGTCAATCAGGCTATAGTATTGGAAAGGACTGGGCTATTAAATATCGGGACATATCAATCAAGCTTCCTGCATTTTATTTACAATAATTATTTTTGGGATTATTATAAAATCAAACCCACTAAGAGCAACCCGCTCTAAGTGGCTACTGAAGTTCTATTTAAATGCATGGCAAGGCAAATACAATTTGCATTGACATAAAGAAAAGAAATGAATAGCCCCAAGAGTTAGCTCAAGCACTCATAAGTCATACATTGGATCTCTCCGACAAAATCTGAGAGCTCACGGGTTCCACTCTCTTGATCCATTCAAGATTAGTCTATGTAATAAGGGCCGACCATTTAATCCCTTTACAATCCACGGATCATGGAAAAGTACTCAAATATTTTTCTGCAAGAAAAACACAGATCATGGAGAAGTACTCAAAGATTTTTCTGCAAGGTTTTCCTTGCAAAAGAAAAAGAAAAGAAGTGAATAGATCTACAAAACAATGGGTTTAAAATAGGTTGTATGAATTTCAAAACACTCGCCATTACCATTGTTCTTTGCATCAGTCACAAAGAGCTATTGCAATTGAAAGATGTGACCTGGGGCTTAGTTAAGTAAAGTTTTCTGGCATGGAAATGGCCAAGAAGTGTTTGGAAAAAGTTTCTGAGAGTCTCCTTAACATAAACACCTAGGAGATATTTCCCAGCAGATTCCAACATTGGAATGCTGATACTGTACTGTAACAGACAATTCCTTCAATTTACTTCTTAAAATAGGTGTGGGTGGTCCCAATGACTTGAGAACTCAAAAAGAAATAATTGATAAAACAGTAGAGAAACAATGATTTAAAAATAAATAAATATTGAATGTTTCAATCATGGATCTTGTAACAGATTACAGAGCTAATTATTTTTATTTACACCTAATAATTATTACAGAGTCATGTCCAGAAGGGCCATGTCCCATTTATAATATATATATGATTGTCTTATTGACTATATATGATATACACATATTTTGAACTTAAAAAAAAGCATTTTCATTGATATTCAACAAAACCATGTCCATACAATGCACAATATATCAATAGATGTCCAAAATTTAATGCCTTAAATGTCCATCAGTGTCGGTGGATGGCCAAAAATTGCAGGTGGCTGCCCTAGTGGGTTACTTTGTCCTCCTGTATCTCTGTTGTCACTTGCAGTCAACTGGAGGAGAGAAATTCCACTGAAACAGGCTGAAGAATGACTGAAATAGCATTGAAAAGGGGTTATAAAAGCATCCTGGAGACTCAAACAATTCAAACTCAGGACTTGCAAGTCAAAGCCATGTTGACTGACTCAAACGCGATCAACACCAAGTTCATCCAAGTTCGAAAAAATCATCTACTAGCTGATCCAATCAAAACTTGTGATCTGGAGGTTTAAATTGTGATTCTTGTGACACTAGTTCTACCAATTTCACAGCAATACTATAAAATATTGTAAGAAACACTACTTACATATGGACATTTCCACCACATCTTCATGTTGCTCTTGATATGAATCTGTTTATTGCACCATTTCAAATTTCAATTGTAAAAGAGAATTGTTATTTAAATGTATCTATATGGTATTTATATTTGTATAACTGCAGGTTGTAGCGTTCTCGTAAGGTTTATCAACAAAAGTAACCAGTTAAGACAAAACCCCAAGGGAAGTGCTTTCTTGAAATAAAGAATCAACTGAAAGTATCACAGGTTCTTTCAACTGAAATAAAAAGTAAGTTCATAAGAATGTTACGATCATAAACTTAAGGTAGTCGCTCGACAGGTAGAAGACAAGAATCTTCAAAGTTCAAATCGATGGACATGCAAATTTTGCAATCGAGGTTTTACTGCTCATCCCATTAGTATGGGTATTTATGGTAATCATTAACTCATATAGGAATTCAATGGTTAGAGAGATACACAGGTTTGGTATAAGAAATGAGGATAAAAAAGCATTCAATCTAAAAACTTCCAGGACAGATTCAAAGCTACACAAATGAAAAATATGGCCACACATAAGCATCAGATTACCTGTGCAAAGGCCTGACAATATGCTCCTTGATAAGTCTGAAAGCACTCCTCTGTGTGAAAATGGAATTCTTGTGGGACTGTTAGAGTAGGCACAACCTTGAATAGAGGAATATTTCTTGAGTTGCTTACCTATGAAGTAGAGAACAAATCAATTGAAAGTTAACATCATAGCAACACAGAAAAAATAAGAACAAAATTCATTATCTACTTTCTAGTTGTCTAAACAATATATTTGTATCCAACCAGATTAAGAAAGAAGCAAAATGACTTTATTCTTCAGTTGTTTAATATGCATAAATCAATGTTAGCATGATTAATAATTGCTATAAATATAAAGTACTACACAGAGGGTCATTGAAAGTGAGTCCACAATAATACAAAAACAACTGGACAAACAATTTCAACAGATAACTCAGATGAATACGGCAGACTGTAGTATTCTCATTCAAAATTGTTATTATTAAGAGCAGTAGTTGTTCTCAATATGGTTATAGATGTACAATGCCTACCGAAAATGCAGAGGAAACATTGTCCACTAAACAAATGCAATCTGGATTTGTTTTTAGTTAAACAGTGTAGATGGGAAAACAATTTAGGTTGAGAAAATGGAGATGATCAAAAGAGGAAACATAAAAATTATGCAGTCTTTCATAAGTGGAATTTCTAATGAAACATCTCCAAAATTTACAGCAGTAAATTTGATACGAGTTCACCTGTTCTATCTTTTATTTGACTGATGTGAATGAAACTTTTATGTCATTTAGAAAATGCAACTTTCAAAGTATAGATGCAGAGGAAAAAGTGTCCACTAAACAAATGCAATATGGATTTTTTTTAGTTAAACAGTGTATATGGGTAAACAATTTAGGTTGAGAAACTGGAGATGATCAATAGAAAAAACATCAAAATTATGCAGTCTTTCATCAGTGGAATTTCTAATGAAACATCTCCAAAATTTACAGCAGTAAATCTGATACAAGTTCACCTATTCTATCTTTTATTTGACTGATCTGAATGAAACTTTTATGTCATTTAGAAAATGTAACATTCGAAGTATACCAATTAATTAACCTGTAATAAGCTACCTGGGAAATTGTGATGTAATTGTTCTTAACCTGTCTTGACTGGCCTCCTTCAATTTTTTTCCTTTTATTAGCATAATGACTTTGTGCTTGGATTTTGCTTGAAACTGGAAATTCAGCCTTAGTTCTCTGACTCATGCAGCCATATGCATGCATATATAAAAGGATGATATCTTACCATTCCCATAGGTAATTGGCATTGTGATGAGAAGCTTTGAAGTAGTTTATTATACCAACATATGATGATACATAAAGGCAGAAAACACTTAAGCTTCAGTGATATAGACCTGGGTAAAGGTGCTTCAAATTTTTTGTATGTACATGCCTCCTCACACAAGATTCATGCTTTACCACGGCTGAATGGGCTCGATTTGAAAAGATATTTCCAGGTGTTATTTGCATATGAGATAAACTGTCAGACTTAGCTGAGCCTTCTCTGGATTTGTCACATTTTGGACTGCAAGGATCTTCAACAATATCCTTTTGTTTGGCTTTGGAAGTGCTTGCTACATCACAAAAGCATTTCCTTGAGCAAACAGGCTTGCAAAGTTCAAATTGGGAAAAACAAATAACCAGAAATAGATAGAATGTTTACCCATGTTAACTAATAACATAAAAAACAAAGATAATAAATGTCTTCATTCCTCTTGTCATAATGTTTTCTCTCTAACTTATTTATTGTTTATTACTCTTGTTTTCTTTCCATTCTTTTAAAGTTTTACTTTATACAGGGAGTAGTTAAGAGGATGGAAACTCACAGGTATTGGCAGTAGTCTCTTGACTGATCTGGTCGTCATTGATTTGAGCTTCTACCAAATTTCTAGCCACTGAAGAGCTGCAAGAAGATTAGTTGTTAGAAACTCACCTAGACACAAGACAACAGGTTCCAAAGTAACAACCTCATTCATTAAAAATATGCATCAGACTGACAATTAAAACTGACTCTTTTTTATTTCTCTCTTGTCATAAGTTTCTCAACTAAAACTAGACTAGAACAAGTTAACAGCCTCTCATCATTGATTTTTACATTATTTTCCTGATGGTAGGAATACATCTAACACAACTTTTAAACGTATTATTGATTACACTGGTTAGTTGTGGGTGCAACTGAGAGATTAAGTTGAGATCAAATCTGCCAATAGACTTTATTTCTCATCAGTGTTCAAAATGACCTAAATGGTTCAAAATATCACTCGTAATTTCAATTTCTTTTAAAGCTATCTATTCCTCCTTGTAAAGCTACCTTGTATCATTATAGATTTGTCATATTGCTAATACTTGAAGCTAATAAAGTGGACTCACTGACTACAAACAGAACCACGGGAGTGTATACATGAAGCACACAACAATTAATAAAACATGACTGTCAACTCCATAATTATCCGTACAAATTGTAGAAGTGGATACAACATATAAGACTTCAAGATTAACCAGAAATAACATCAAAATAAATTTATAGATAGAACCACGGGCGTGTATGCATGAAATACACTGCAATTACTAAAATACAACTGTCAACTTTCTAGTTATCAATACCAATTATACAAGTGGAGACAGCAAATAAGATTTAAAGATTAACCAGAAATATCATTAAAATGTTTTTTTGAATATATCAATGTGCGAATTTGCTGCTGTAAAAAATAAACTAGCTAGATATGTGGGTCGAGGATCGAAGGGTCTTCAAGAACCCAGATTTTTTAAGGAGTAATATTATAATATATTGAGGTTAATGACAAATTTAAATTATAACCCCTTGTTGTCAATGACCAATGGATGTGAAAATCTGCTGATACAAACCACTACCCTCCCAATTAAGCTGTATACCTGAAATATTGAAGCCACTGACTAAAGAGCATATGAATGTACTTCCAGATGATCTCCCCCCTCCATGATAGCCTGTTCATAAGGCAATTGATATATTACCAACCAAATAAGCTGGTGCCGACATAAGTACCAAAAACTGTGAAGGACTGGATATTTCAAATGGTTTATTACTTCAATTACCAGAACAAAATGCTCATTGCAACAACATAAAGGTATATCACGTTTCTATTTTTTTGTAGATGCATTAAGTTTTAAACAGGACATACTTCTCTAAAAATAACTAGAAATTAGAATTGGAATATATTATTACTTCTCATTTCTCAAGCAATCAGATAAAAAATGGATAGAGCAATAGATCTGTATAGGCCCACAGGGACATATGAGCAATAGATCAATACAGGCCCACAGGGACAATATCTTGAACTGGCTCGGGACAATAGTAGCCATCAATTGGGTTTATACTTTCGAAAAGACGTATCCACTCCACTGGTAGCCCAAAAAACCACCAACGGCAATGCTAGCTGCATCTGAGTCAGTTCGAGAAGATCAAGTGGGAAAACCCATGTGACAACTTAAACCATTTACCAAAAAACTGCAGGGCATGCTAAAGTAGTTGACACCAAAAACTACAAAATATTGAACAATAAAAACACCCACTAAACGGCACTGACCATAGGCATTTTTCATCAAAGATTAAACACACTACAACGTACCTCCAAGAATGATATGCAATGGCTCTCCAATGTGCCTCCTCCAGCACCAGAGAAACCCACCACAAACCCACGACCACAAAACGGTGAATAACCATTGTAATGCTGCTGGAAAAAACGCCCTGTTATCCAGCAAACACGATGGAGAAAACGTGGAGAAAATCCACAGAAAACCCAAGGAGTAAAACGCCCTCGTTTTCCACAAAACACTGCTACCACTGCTCTGATTTGAAAAAACACCCTGTTATCCAGCCACATGATGGAGAAAACGTGGAGAAAACCCATAGAAAACCCAAGAAGCAACACGCCCTCGTTTTTCAGAAAACACTGCTACCACTACTCCGATTTGAAAAAACGCCCTCTTATACAGCCACACGATGGAGAAAACGTGGAGCAAACCCACAGAAAAACCAAGGAGCAACACGCCCTTGACCACAAGCAAACCCAGCTCGCAGGCACCTCGGCTTGGTGCAGGTGCACTCAGACCACAAGCAAAGGAGCTCACAGGCACCTAGCAGGCAAGGCTTGGAGGACTGGTGAACGGCTCAGAAAAAAATGTTGAATAAAACATACCCCAACATATTGGATATTTAAATAGTAAAAAAAACCCTAGTTACCCCTAATATACCCCCAATATATTGATTTTTAATTTTTTAATTTAAACGCCCCCAATATGAACGGACGTGATATCATATTGGTCCCTAGGTGACACCCCCGTGATAATAACATAAAATAAAGAACTTCTAAAATGGATTATTATTTTCTTCTCTACGTATCCTCCCCGAACTCCCGAATCACAGATGTCTCGAAGTCAAATTACTGGACAATCCACATGTCGCGTAACCTCAGCAACTAGTGAGGGATCCTTCCCTAGACCACAACTCCCGAATTACTTGGACAACAAGCCATATTGAGTTACACTGTATTAACTTCTTCATATAGTAAAGAAGAGATCTGACTGTTCACAACAGTAAGTTGTCTTGACTTAAATTAATTTGACAGACTTATCAAAAGAATTTTTCATGGCAACAACTCCAGCAATCATGCATAATGATATATCGATGAAATTTCCAGCTTTCATTTTGATAGTTCTAGCTTTGAATTTGACAGATACTACATAATGATAGATAGCGATTTCCCTTTGTGATGTAAAAAACAAAGATTTTTCCCATCTCAGCAACGACAAAGAAGTACTATCTGAAATTTCTGATAAGATTTCCTGTCTGAAATTTCTGATAAGATTTCCGGCCAAGTCAGGCAAGAGCTTTTTCCAGCGCTAGATACACCGCGTCTTCAGTAAAGTTCCACCATGTCTTCAATAAAGTTTCGTTTCTTATTTCCAGCCATAGTTACACCAGGTCTTGAATGAAGCTCTGTCTGTTTCTTGTTTCTTATACACATTTATGCTATTCTAATATAGTGACCATGATTATAAATAAAAAACTCATCTTCTAGCCACTATCGTGAGAGATTCAGGGCTGTCCAAGCTTTATACCATGTTAAGAAATCATGGGCACCAAGATTATAAAAAAATACGAAAAACTAAAGAAGTAATTTTATTAATTGGAGGGTGCAACTTTCATACTAAAGCTAGCACTTATTTATTTCATTACAATACATTGAATAAAGGTTGTATAACTATAATTTATCACAACCGTAACATAACCGTTTACTTACAAACTAATTGTAAGTATTAATCTTCAACATGATGGATCAGCCAGTAATTAATATTTCCCAGAGTGAATAGATTTCAATGACTTTCTACCAAATAAAATGACTCTTCTAGTATTGCTACATGCATTAAAAATAAATACAGGCATACATAAGCCACACAAACTCATAGTCCTCATCCACACTAACGTGTCACTCATGCAAGGACTCTGCTCAAGTTTTTATGAATGTTTCCATTAATAGTGACGTTGGAGATGGAACCATAGAATATAACATGCGAAGAATCCAGGGACTCACCAATGCTCCGAGGTTTCGGTTGTACTCTTCTGGGGGCTGTGATATGCTATATTTAAGTTGAAAGGGTTAAGAACCCAAATCTTTTGTTGGCTCTTAAAAGGTTTTAAGGGCTCAAGAATCGAAGGCCAATGAGAGTCGAATGTTCAGTTAGCGTGCTTAGTTAGTGCTCCTATTTCAACTGCTCTATGCTCTCCACGGAAATAATAAAACATGTATCTGCCATATATTCCGAAAATAACACCTCAAAAGGCTTACACATGCACATGACTCCTACTTCAATATATGAAATAAACGGAGACAAATGAGAAGTTGTGTTCTAAAATATTTGGCGCCACTCACATTGTTTAATTGACCAAACTAATTCAAATTTATCCATTCAGTACTACTGCGGTTTGTCTATTCTATTATATTCTTATTAAATATATTCTTTACACGAAATGGGGGTCTCCAAATGTCTGCAGATCGAACATGAAAGGCTGTGCATGATACTGCTTTGATATGTCCGAATCTTTTCAGCGCCACTTATTTACTCAAACAAAATGAAAAGGAGTAGAATAACAGCTTCAATATTTAATAGTCATGACGTTTTTCTGTATTTTTCTATGAAGGTTGATTAAAATAACTACTATTCTTCCAAATGTAGATTAAAATACATATTCCCTTATATCTTTGATCAATAAATTCTGATAACTTCATCATATCTTTGATTATTAAAATCTGAGAACTGAAATAAAATAAAATCGATAATTTTAAAGTGTATGGTTATGTTCAGGGATTTTTTTTATTTACTTTAACAATTTTTAATAATACATTGCTCTCCATTTCCATGAGCAGAGCACCCGTTTTATTTGATCAATGTTAAAATTCTTAGCATTTTAAATGGTTTTCCATTTAGAAAAAAATATTTGATGAATTATGGTTTTCAACGGTTGAAATCTGTAATTCACTTGAAATAATTTAACTGTACTTCAAAAATTAAGAAAATGTATTTTCTCTTTACATTTAGTTTAAGTCGACCTAAAAATTAAGAATATGTGGTTGCGTGTATAAGAAATAAACATAAAGTATGTAAAAGCTAAAAACTTTTCATGATAAGAAATTAAATCTCTGGAATAAGAATATTTTGAAGTGATTTAAAAAAGGAAGTCTAAACTCCTGAAACAATACTTTATCTTTAGTTGGATTTAGATTTGCAGAGCATAAGGTTTTATCTGTTGCTGAAAATAGTTTTTTGTCGCCTGTAAACAATGTAGCTGTTTAACTCGCGGAATTTTTTACTTTTAGGCTGATTTTATGTAGGAATCAGGTGAATTTAATTTACAAAATTTGTAATTTTTATTGTTTGTTGAACTATTTTCAGAAAACCTCAAACACCCACACTCTGTAAAATTTAGCAATGTTTTTAGAAGTTTTGAAAATTTTGAAAATTCCATGAAAATTCATGACAAACAACTACTAAAAACCAGCCAAAAACAGAGGTCGAAAAGTCCCATGTATGATGCCTTTCCGTTTTTTTCATAATATGATAAAAAAAAAGTTTAAATCTCTGGCCTGACACCGACATTTAATGCGAGGTCTTATAGATGTGAATACGCAATCTGCGCACATCTTTACCCATGGGCCTCTCCGCCAGTCAATAATTAGAACTCGCAGATCCTCTGAAAAGTAGGCTGACTATTTCTCGCCAGAGTCTGAACTACGTCGTAAGAATATCTTTTTAAAATAATTAACATAGTTTTTTTCTAGTTATTTATGTTTTTACCTATGTTTCTGGCTGGTTTTTATTAGTTTTTTTTGTGATGAATCAATGAATTTTCAAAATGTGGATGTTGAAGTTTTCTGTCACCTGATTTCATTTCTAAACGTTTTCCTTCAAACTTCTATCAATTATATCAACATCAGCTTTTTCAGGGGTATTGTGAGCTTTTTCAGCTCTTTGAAACAACTTGAAAGCACCGACTTTTCCGCTGTGAACAGTATCTTCCTTTGGATTGCTTTCAAGACTCGGAATCAGAAGCCCTATTTGTCCACGACGGATTACCTCAGCTTTGAAGTCTCGGACTTCAATGAACAAGAAGGGACAGATCAGAAAATACGATAGGATAAGCACTAAAACGGAAGTGCTTTTGCGACATAAGCCACCCAACTTCATTCTACACCAAAAATTGAAAACTAAAACTCTCTATCACAGTGGTTTGGAGACAAAAGTAGAGAGCATAAAATTTCATTCTAAATCTTTCCCTCAGGCTCTGATATATCTACAGTCGGTCACTGAAGTTGACCGATCTCAGAAGAGTTGTTGCATAACATCTCTGTGTTGTTGAATCAGATTTTAAGGAATAGTTCATGTTCCGTGAAACGGCACGGCTTTATATTATTCATTGTTGACAATGGCAGCAAAAACTCCGGTTCCGGGTGTCCGAAATATGCAAACGAATTATCGACATTTCATCCCTATAACACCCGTTCTTGCATGGGAGATCTCGAAGAATTGTCAGTCTCATGTTAGGATCAGGGAACAAGTAGCCGCTATATTGAATTGTGC
Source organism: Pseudotsuga menziesii (assembly GCA_001517045.1). Lineage (NCBI taxonomy): Eukaryota > Viridiplantae > Streptophyta > Pinopsida > Pinales > Pinaceae > Pseudotsuga > Pseudotsuga menziesii. The sequence continues at coordinate 302,475 of LPNX010792003.1, read as the reverse complement.
ATCTCTATATTTATAGTTGCTTTACGATGATAAATCTTCATTGCTTTAGAGTCTTCATGTTTTTTTATTTGAAATCTATATAATGGTAAATCTAAGATGATCTCTTAATAATATTAATATAACATAAAATTTTGTGTGATTTATCTATCTTAACAATATGATACTTGCAAAATTACATTATTTCTAATGATAGAGAAAAGTAAATATAGGTAAATAGTTGATAGTTTTTATATGATTTAATTAGAGTGATATGATACTTTATATTTATATTTAAGATATGCTAGCTTGATGTAAAAGATACCATGGTTTGGTTAAATCATTGAGGTATGAATCAAAACTACATTTTAAACTTTATATTGATAATGTCAAAAATATTATTACTTTTAAGTTTAAAGAGAAATTCTGGTGTGAGTAAAATTTAGGGGTTAAAAGAAAATTAAGATACTATAAGGAGGTCATGAATCCTAACTTCCAAGATCAGAAGTATCTTCGGTGTGAGTATCTCCTGTACTCACTGGCTCAGCCAAGAAAATTAATATAGCCAAGATTAAAACGAACTCTCATAAACTTTATAGTTAAACAGAAATCACTTTCTCTTAAAGTGCCTTGCTTATCATTTTAGTGTTTTTTATGATTTTGTTCAAATATAATTTTATGGGATTTTTTATTTGGATATTCATTATTATTATGTTAAATGAAATAACTAGCATATATATATGGAGAAAATGTCAAATATTAAATAACTAAAATATGTATGAAGAAAAAGTCTAGTATTAGAGAGTTTAGTATATTTCTATATGCTTTTGAAAAATAAATTAATAAAACTTATTCAATTTAAAATTTTACATCTTTGAAATTGTTGTGTAATTTTTTTTTCTATGTTGAGCTCATTGAAGTTGTTGGGTGTACAGTAACCAATGCAAGTGTATTATGCTTGTCTAAGTATGTAATTTTTTAATCTTTTATGGTTGTATCTTTTAATTATTGTAAATGATATTAACACTAAGATAAAACCAGCATAGATCCATCTAAAAGGGGATCTACTAAGCATCTAGAGGGATCAAATTTCTCAAGTTCTAAACCTTCTTTTAGAGTGGAGACGTGTAATCTATTTTTTATGGTTGTAAGGTATCTAATTTATGTTGTTTTATATAAATGAAATTCTAAATAATTTAAATTTAATTTAAGAGGACAAGTTACTTTTAATAATATTTTATTATTTTTATAAAAAAACACTGATGTAGAATGCACTTTTTCAGTGCAGCCATATAATCAATCAATTATCCATATTAAAAAATACTAATATTCAACAATATACAAAACTAACTTTATATGATAACTAAAACATCATCTTGAATAACCACAAAAATAAACATAATCCTTGTATAAATTTTGACTTAGACCATAATAACAATATTAAATTACCAATAACAATTACTTTTAACAAAATTTATAGTATAAAAAAACCCTCACAAAAGTATAAAAATAAGTAATTTTTAAATTTAAAATTATAGACAGTAACTAACTAACCAAATACCTAAAATTTGAAATGTCACATATGATATAACACAATTTAATAGAAGAGCATTTGTAGAAAATTTGAAATGTCACATATGATATAACACAATTTAATAGGAGAGCATTTGTAGAAAATTTGAAATGTTAGACATTAAATATAACATAATTTAATAGGTAAGTATTTGTAGTGTATGTATTTTTTTTAATGTTAAT
>LPNX010792003.1:286940-299607 GCA_001517045.1 Pseudotsuga menziesii | reverse complement strand
TTAGTTGCAGAATGAAGGGTGGTTTCTATATTGGGAAAACTTTTTTATTAATGCTTATGCTCACTTATTGTTTCCTGGGTTCTTTTCCCTTTAATGAAGCTGGAGATCTCGACGATGAGTTAATCAATCACCGAGGAAGAGAGCTCGTGACTTCGTCTCCGAAAAGCAAGCCTTCCCAAGATATTGCTCGGCGCGGAAAAGTCATTTGTTGGAAGCTGTACCAGAAAGCGGAAATCAATCGTCAAACGCTCAAAAAATGCTCTTCTGTAATAGTTGATGTTGAGATCATTCGTAGAAGCCTGAGAGAGAACGTGACGTCGCCGTTTAATCCGATGGATCATAGCCCAGGAATTGGACACACCGATCCTCCGAGTGGACGCCATTGACTATGATTACCAGCCAAATCTATATCAAAATAATTTTTTCTGCAAAGTAGATATATTTAGGTAGATATATTTATGTAGATAGGCATTTAGCTATTATCTTATATTATGGGTTTGGGTTTCTTTCTTGGTGTTGATCAACAAGATTAATCTAAGTGTAACAAGTTTACGTCTAAGATTCATTTCATTGTTTTAGTATATTGGTATGCTTAAATATATCTTAATTAAGATTTAAATAAACTTTACTTAAGTATTGGTTACAGAAAAAAACAGTTTCTATATTGCTATGCTTAAATACATCTTGATGAAGATTTAAATAAACTTTACTAATAATGTTTTTATTATTATTAAGTCATATTTGTTTTATATTTATATTGATCAATTAAATGTTTATTTGCTAATTAGTTTAATGTTAAGTTTTTGTTTGACAGTCAACTATCTTCAGAAAAGTAAATAGCTAACTATGTCTATAGATATTCAGTACAACACACTTTACTTGTAACTATGCTGCATATTTTAGCAAACATATGTAACCTATTCTAAATTTCAGCCAAAGTAACTCATTCAGTTAACCAAAAATGTTATAGCTTTTCTTTTCTCAATGTACCAGTCAGAGCGTTGATGGTAATGTACGGCTTCAATATCTTCATTCTGTCTGTTTATGGGAATCCATGGAGAGACTCATCGGTAACAGATGAGAACCGTACTGCCCATGTAATGGATATCCATAAAAAGTTAAAACTACGATTGTGGGAATGAATTAGCGTTTTAAGTTATATTTTCTATGGGTGTAGCCACAAAGTTACAATGTCCATTTGTTACTATGCATTTAAATGAAAACTTTGGGTTTGTAACGTAAAATAATTTCTTGTTGTAGATGTAGAAACAAGGGTTTTATTTATTTATTGCTAGCATCATATTCAGCAGAAAATGTTGTTAGAAACCTCAATCGTTTTGAGTAAAACCTTTCAAAGGTACAGGAATTTCTTTGAAGTGACGAGAGCTTATGGTGTGAGGTCTATCTCTGTAGAGTCTTACATTTTGATGGGGAATACCGGTATTATGTTTTTCATAAATAACAATGGAAAACCGAAATACATTCCAAGTTAGAAACGAGTTTGAAGCAGTAATTGACTGCCTAAATCAATTTGATAAAAACTGTTTTTATACGTATTAAAACTAGCATTTGAACCTGGAGGGACAAAGGAATGGAGATCAGAATAAATAAATTCATGGAAAGTGAAAAGTAAGGTTAAGTTAATAAAAAAAAATTTTATATCAATATTAAGGGAAATATATTTTATGCAAACAATAATACATAGTAAAAGAGGAAAACACATTTACTAATAAGAATAAATAAGAATAAAGAATACTAAAAATATCAGCATATAAAAAATTTATATAAAAAAAAGAAGATATTATAGTTTTTTATAAGATAGGAATTAGAATTGATTTTGGAAGAATTTCTAGCTAGCATTAAGAGTTTAGATACATTAATGTTCTATCATTATCTTGTGAAAAGGAAACAAGCATTTCTCTTTTGCAAATTCTCGAGTTTTATTTGAATATTATGTTGAAAATAAATGTTGCATTATGTATATAGTTCTGGATAGTCCATTGGAGAAGCTGCAAAAAAACCATATAATAATCAAATAAAACAATTTTGACAAAGTACATTTCAAATGCAAGTTGAAATTGATAATGCATATGAAGTATACAAATTTTTATTGGTGTCAATGTTAATTTTTTAGGCAAGTTCAATGGCAGATAGGAAAAGCACTTATTTTGTTGTGCATGGGAAAGAATTCCAGCAACACCTGCATGTTTTCTTTGACATGGAACAATGTAGAGGATAAAAGTTAGTTCAATACTTGAACTCTACCACAAATGGCAGATGGACTAATACTTTGAAGGTATGACGAGATAACCTATGCAGAAATATGTTCAACATATGATCATTATAAAACTTGGAAATTGAAAATTGAGTTCCCCTTTTCTACTCAGAAATATATTTACAGAAGCAATGCAAAAAACTTAAAAAACATTACCTGCGGATGGAGATTGTTTACCAATAACTGAAAAGAGGCAATGCATGGTGCTAAGCAACAATTAAAACAAGAGAGAAAATGAATATGAGCCACTGTAGTGCACCAATGACTAGGAACATTGTAACCAACCATTGAACCTATCAAATAATATAACCAATCCTTTATTTTTGTATCAACATTTGTCGAGAAAATAAAATGATACATGAAAAGAGTAACCCAAACATATAGCACGGGGAATCATTATATCTTAATGGTTATTTGTAAGAGGGGCATACACAATAGACATGTGCTTTATGGCCTTCAAAATTATACAACCTTGATCCACTAACAACATCACATGCATGTTGCACAATCAGCTATATCAACTTCAAATGTTGAAGTTCAGCAACATTGTCAAGATATAGATAGTTTTTTCATCAACACAGGTAATAATACACAAGCTGCTTGTTGGTATTTGAGAAAGAAAGATCATTCTTCAAAGTGGCATCAGGTTAACAGAAGAAGTGAGAAATGATAATTTCACTAAAGCAAACAACACAATTCAATGTAATATATGGAAACAACAACAAATAGTTTATGCAACACAGGTCTGATTTGTATTGGTAACTAAGGTCAGGCTTGTTACAAGAACCAAATGAGAGGGGACAAAACCTCATCAAGAAATATGAAAAAATCCATTTGCAGTTCAACACACCACATGAGCACCAAGTGGTGGGAAGCTTCCCCCTGGTGGGATTATTGACAACTTTAGTGCTCGGAAAACAAGAAACATCCCAACTAAATATTTTGATCCCTACACTATGACTTTAGAGAACTTCATTTTGTGTACAAGAGTACCCATGATCCAACACCAATTTGGTAAAAAACTTATATTACATGTATCTTCGTATCTTTAAAAATATATTTTCCAGTAAAAAAAGTATAGCTGTCAGTTTTCCAATGTTTGTAATGTTTCATGAATACTCATTTACCACTTTCAACTTCTTAAAGTATCTGTGAAGGATGTGGCCATCAAATTGTTTTGTCTATCAAAGTAGCCAAGAATGCTAATGATCATCCAAGGGAAAACAAACTATAATAATAGTGTGCATATAAAATGTATCATATAGCATCAATTTTCCTACAAGACCATGCTAATGTATATGTGTCCATGGGGCATGAGTTTGTTGTTTTGAAATATTATTATTTTTCTGTTCTAAAAAAATAGCGAAACAATTAATTTAATCTCTGCTGGAAATGCCCAATTTGGGATTTAACAATAAAAAATCTATTTCACAAGGAAATTATTCACGTTTCTTGCAATTTGGGAATAGAAGAAAATATAGAATTGAAATCACACAATGAGATGAGAAAGGAGAACAAAGTTCAAGTACATTAAATGGAAACTTCCAACCTTGTGCTGCTTCTTGTTTGATTTCTTCTGGAATACCAATTTGATTTTAGAGTGCTGCATATAGAAGTTCTCGAGCAAATTTTTCAATTTTCTGGTGTTTGGGAAGAGAGAAACTAAAATCGAAATCACACCATAAAACAAGAAAAAGTACAAAGTTGGTTCTCCAACAGTATTTCTTAGTTAATTCAACAACTTGTGTTGCTTCTTGTTTGATTTCTTATGTGAATACCAATTTAATTTTAGAATATTTCATATAGGAGGCTTCGTAAGGATAAAAAAGATCGCCCGATATTCAATCGGTGGGAAAATAAACACGCCAGCTTAAATGCCTTAACTAACATCGATAGGAATTCTATTACAAAAACATTTTAAGCAAAAACCCAGATTGCTATGATTATTGAACTCTATTTCTGCAATACCAATGGCGTTGTATCACATACATATATAACATCCAGCGCCCAACACCAATCACCTAACCTATGATCGACATCTACCTTGTACTTTGTGCATTTTTTTGTCATTCTATAACAATAAATACATAAAATGCACTATGAAGAGAGTCCCCCCTCTTTTCTCTGAGTAAATATATTCAAATTTTATGTTTATAATAAAATCCTTAAAAAATTAATAATTTGTTTATTTTAAAAGAAAAAATATATATGTATATGTATATGTATATGTATATGTATATGTATTATGTTCAGTTATAAAAAAACATATATTTTTGGCTTTCTTAAATTTATTTGGCATGGAGCATGAACCAAGTAACTTCTATGACACATAATAAACCAGGTTTTCAATGCCTTGACCTATTGGGAACTTTTAATTTTTCCATCCAACATGAAACTAACTCACAAAATGCAAATTTCAGACACCCGTCTGCAAATATCCCTTGTAGCAATTTTATGGAGAAAAAATCAGGATTTCCCTGCTGCACCTAGTTCAAATTAGGGACGTATCCGATAGCTCTGACATTGGGTCGTGGGTTAGTGAAATATCACTTATGTTTCCATCAATTGTTGAGAGTGAAAGTGAACTTGAAACCCAAATGTTGATTAGACATGGAAATGGAATTGCATTTACTGACGTTAAAAGAAGACCTAAATTCCAGAGCTTGATTAGAACCTGAAAAAGGAAGGGGTTAGCAGAGATTAAGCAGATGTTGATAGCTTCAATATCTAAAAGATTGCCTGGTTTGGTTGTTTACACCAATCTGTAGGGTCCATACAGGTTGGAAGGCATGGAAGTTGTCTCAAAGTGAGACAACCCTTCACTGAAATCAGAATAAGAAAGAAAGAAAATAACATATGGCTGTATGTTCAAGCATCCAACACGTGTGTTACAATTACTTGGTAGGGAAATGTGGATTGACTGTATATACATTTGTCATGTGAAAAACGTGAAATTAGTTAGTTTTGGGGATGAAGTATAGATGATACAGAATCATTTTGATGAGGTTGGCTTGCAAGATTTGGTTTGAATAAAGTAATTCCAGTCAAAACATGTTGTTAATTGTTTAGACTAGTTGGTATTGGTCTAGTTTTGAAAAGAAAAGATATCTCATACTTGCTATTTTGTAAAAGTGTTAAGTTCAATAAACATGTTATATATTTTTATTCAGATTGAACTCCTCTCATAGTTCCTTTGCACCTTATCAAGAAAACAATAAGTTAGATCTGTCAATTGGGTCTCACTTAGGTGGTTGGGGAAGAGAAATGTTATCTTCTCCACCCATGATCAATTTTCACTTATGACATGTTTCACTCTTTGTGAGCCAATTGTTGTCGAGGTTGTAACCCATAAGATATATCTTAGCTTTGATTACAAGCTGGAGGCTGGGGTGCTTCGTTACATGTTAAAAAAGCACTAAGTCTGATCTAAATAAATAAGAATGTTCTTATCTATAATTGCAGAGCTAACACACAATAAGATAAACCAATGACTATCATCATAAGTAACAGATCTAAAACATCACAGTCGAGAGCATTGAAGTGCTAGATGATAGAAGTACTATCAATCATTTGATGTCTTTTAGTTAAAACTACTGATTTAGAGAATCATCACAACAAAGATGCAATGTAAAGTGGAAACCCTATTATCGGGACAATATTCACTTGAACATCTGAGTACTTAGCTCTTAAAAGGATTACATTGTTACACTGTTGCAAGCTGGTGAACACTAATATCTCCTTGTACATTAAGTTGTTCAGAAGATCATGACACAATGAGGTACAAAAATGAAACCTATATATGAACCTAATCTTCTATTTATATTTCAAGTTCGCTTGACTTAGTCAACCGATTAAACACCCTTCCCTTTACTTATTTTTATCAAAATTATGACGCATCTCCAAATAAAGGGGTTTTATTGCAATAAAAGAGGCATATATACCCAACAACACCATAATTTCAAAGTTCCTTAATAGATAAACCCACTCTTGGCATGAAGTTATCTTGATTCATTCAATGTAATTGGAATTGAGTATCATGTACAAAGCAATCAATTGTTTTTAACTGGGGATAAAACATCCATACATAAAACACAATAACAACGATCCAACAAGATTACAGTGAAAATATCTTTCTATCACAGGTTACATGTGAATGCAATCAAAGGAAAGATAACCTGGGTTAAAACTAAAATATTTTAAGTGAAGCATGGATTTTATCCTAAGAATGGAGGCACATGCAAACTAACTGAAGAGTGTAAATTGGGATGTAAAACTCCTCTAGTACCAAATTATAAAACAAAAAGAAAAGAATAAACATATTTATACGTAGAGAAAATACTATCATTAAAACCAGGGTTTAGAGCAATATTGTCAACATGAAAGCCAAGTCTTATGGATGTCCAATAAAGAGTAGGAAAAAGGAAACAACATTTCCCTTCAAGATTCTGCCATTTTCTTCCATGTATGGGGTTGAATATTGATAAAGATATACATCCTTTCTAATAATGTTGCTGATATTTACATGAACTTTTTATGTAGCTTGCACATATGAAAACTAAAGGCCACCATAAGACACATCTTGCATCCTAACCATATGCAACTAAACTACTATACACAACGTCTCCAAATAGGCATTGTTCTTCCCTCTATTCTTTATCCAAGGAAAATGAAACACATTGTTCCTAAAGGGATTGTAAGACATTATGAGTACCATAAAATGCGAACAAGGTTTGCCCATATTTGTAATATTGCCTATCCCAAAAAAAACCACAAATAAAACTATAAAATACCAATGTTCCACCAAGTTTCGCTCACCCCTTCCCTGCGACTGTGAAAGAACATAGCAAGAATGAAACCTAACAAATAGTTTCAACACTATATTGTACAAACACTATGTTGGACAAAATTTTTATTGTTCTCAAACCCCATAGTTCTATAAATCTCCATATGCCCGTACCCTCCTAAATGAAACAAACCGACAAGAATAAAGTTCACACCAAACTAAAAATGAAAAAGGAGACCAAATGAAATCAGAAAACACACATTGAAGATGTGGCTCTTATTTGTTGCCTCCCACCTGAGCTCGGTTCTGAATGAAATGCACCAGACCAACACCAGAACAATGGCTGCCAACCCCAACTTGTGAACTACCCATGTTACAGGCCTTGCGACAATGCCAATACGTTTTGAATCCATTGCCTGATTATAGAAATCTATAGGTTGTTGTTCACCAATATGAGTGCTTCCTACTCTGCTTAAACTAGATGCCCAATTCCCCAAGTCGGATTTATGGCATATTCGTTATCTTCTTATGTAGGTGATATAATAATATTGGTAGAGATTATGACACGAAGAAGATTTGTTCAGAACCACAATTGAATTTCCTCCACCCGTCAATTTTTACCTATATTAGCTATTAAGGGATAGCAATTTATGGCATATCACCACCCATACTTTTCATGTTGTACATCAATTCTAGGAATTCCAACTTTCTCTTTAACTCCAACAATTTATTACGATTGTTGATACAGAGGAAAAATTAAAATCAAGAATTATTCCACATGAATCCATGTAGAGGGATGCCTGTATCTGTTTTCCATGTTAATGAGTAGTTCCAGTTTTAATTGCTAGAGAAAACTCTGTTGGAAACAAAAATTATGAACCAATTGTAGAATTCAACACTCAAATTGAAACTAAACATACAACAATTCAAACAAGTAATAAATATGCTGTCAAATATCTACAATATAATCTATTTTTGCTTTACGATTATCTCTAGATCATTTCATATCTAGAAAATCTTGAAACCAATATGGAGAGTGTTATTCATAATGGACAAGGTCAATGAAAATGAAATATCCTCCCTCTAGCAAGTTTTTTATGCACCAATTCTAAATGTCTCGATGATAAGACAAGGGTTAATGTGGCTTCCTGTTAGGACACTTCAATCTAGTAATAGGAACCTCTCATACCTAACACTTCATAATGGATGATAAGGCAAGGGGTAATACTCATGGATCTCATACGTAATTCATGAAACTCTTTCACGTTTCTATCAAAGAACCTCTTCTACATGTATTTCTCTTGAAAAATCTTGTGAAACTTACTCCACCGTATTTCTCTTAAATCTTCTTTCTTGGTATGCTTCAAGTCTCTCCACCATCTAGTTTTTTTTCCATTTAAGATGTAGATGGCTAAACGGGATTTCATTTCACTAGAGTAGTTATGAACTCAGAAATATTTCCTCAAAGCCAAAATCAATTCATCAGCTTTATCCCCTCTGTTCATCTCTCACTCATAGGTTGGGGATTTTATTTTTTGGAAATCTCCCTCGAGATTGTCATCATTTCTCAGTTTATTTCTACATGGAGAAAGAGAATCATCACTAGAAAGACTGTGACACTCTCCTTCTAGAGGTTCAAAGGTATGTTCTTGTTTTAATTCTTCTCTAGGGATACTGTACCGTTTATGATAAAATTCCTTCTTGAACCTATTTGTGGAATGAGTGGGTTTTCCTTGCGGGCTTCCTCCCGTCATGTTTCACAGCAATGATTCATTAATTGCTTGTTGTTCCTTTCTTTCAGTCAGATTATCATCTCTGAAACTCTGCAAGTTTGCTTGGATACTTTTCATTATATAAGAATTTAGTTCCAATACTAGTTCAACTTCCTAGGTGGGGCTATTCAACTTTCCTTGTCGGCTTTTGTCCTCTTCAATGTTCATGATATGAACTGTTCTTTTAAAATCCTGCAATTGCAAATTTTTAATAATAAGAAAATTTTCTGTTAGTTAACAAAAATTAAAAACATACTTTATTTTCCTTGCAACAAATGTCTGGTATGCCCATCTTGTCTCTTAGTGTTGAAACTGGGCTCTGATACCACTTTTAATGTCCCCAAAAATTTTTAAAAAAAATAAGTTATTAGGCTAGTCAATTACTACCTAAACTGGACATTAGCTTAACTTATGGGGAATGTGTCGTATTTTGTTTCAATGCACATTTTTTCGTAAGTTGTTCTTAATTCCTTCTCTATGTTTTCCTTATGTGTTTATTAGTGTAATGCTATGTTGTCGTTATGTTGCTTAATATCTGAGCTCATTGGTTATGTATTTATATGCATGTATGTTAATTTGATTGCTTACTCATTGGTTATAAAGTTCGGTTATTGTTTTATGAATAAATCTGACTTAACTTGTATTGTCAAGGGGTGGAGTGGAGGGACTTCTTTCCCTTGTAAACTTATGTGGAAGGTAACTGTTTTTAACTTGCCGCTATAGGGATTACTTAGTTCTTGTGGAACTAATTCATTTCCTTCATTGTCACATGCAGGTGCACTTGACAACAGAAACTGACTATAAAAAGTGGAACAAGGACATACTGCTCATGTGTCACTAGCACACAGCTTGAATGAACAGACTTACAGTCCTATCCTAGTGTCTTTTATTATGGTCGTTAGTTATTATTTACGCAAGGCTGGGTGTTTACTAGGCTTATGTTTGCACTTTTTACCATTTATGGTTTTATGGGCTTATGACCTTGGTTTAATTACTTCTGTGCTTTAACATTTACATGGTATACAATGTATATGGCTTATCATATTATAACATGGTCCTTGGTTTATTAAATTCCTTGGGTATAAGTTTGTAAACATAACAATAGCCCTCCATGGCATATTTCATATGCCATCGATTATCTCTATACCCTAAGTATAAGATACACATGTTGGGGTTTATATGTTGCATGCTGGTTGAACGTTGCTCTGCGTTGGGGGGTGACATGAAATATATACTTCTGGTTTTGATTTGTAGTAATGGAGGCGAGGGTGGAGAATTAAATGTGCTTTGGAAAGCGTGGGCCTTAAGCTTAGGGATTCAACTAGCACGATGGTTTGGTCCATTTACAAAATGGCTGCGTGAGCTCTGTGGCGTGGATATTTTGGGATTGGCTATATTGGAAGGTATGTCTTCAAATATGGTTTAGCAGCGTTAAAATTATTGTTTTGTTTTGTTTTTTTGGAATATTTCTCATTGTGGATTTTTTTTTTTTGTAGGTTGCAAGGTTTGGACAAAGTGGGTCGTGGGTCACCCTGGGGTCAACACAATACCCATTACAAGAAATCCCTGTTGTAACAAGTTTCAAACTTGTTCCTTCTCTTGTGTGGGTGTCATGACAGAGATTGAGGCTCATCGTTGGTAGAATGCTTAGTCTGGTTTTAATGACTGCGAATGGAAAAAAGGACTGTCTGTAAAATTTAAGTCAAGCATCGAGTGATGCATTTATGACTTGGGGTTTTTGTCTAGGATTAGCGCCTTCGTGCCGGGACTAAATGTATTTTGGTTTTGTATAATGGATAATCTATCAGTATCGTTGGTCTTGGTGAATACTTACAAGATCTGTGATTTGTAAATATGTTTTTGTTTTGGTAATGGCGACAGCACCATTGCTTGCAATGGTGCAAGGCCTTGGGTACATGACTGTGTAAATTCTTATTTTGGTTTAAAATGGTTATTTTGTACAAAATTTGCATATTGTGTGTATCATGGTTATGATTCTTAGTTTGGGTGATAGTTTGACTTCGTGTATATTTGCAATTCTTATTTTTAGTTCTTTATGTAGATTTTTAACAACATTAATTTTGGCCTTTGGATCCTTGCCATAGATAGCAATGGCATTCCCACCATTAGAGCAGTGACTGTGTAATGGATGAATGAAATGTTGAAATTGTGGTTTTAATTCTCTGGGTATTTAGTTTTATGAGGCTGTGACTATGGGTTTTACCCTATGGCTAACTGTCATCACTATTTGCTTAGCGTTGATAGAGGCTTTAATGGCTTTATGTTAGGGTTTTATTGTTTGCATACAAATGACCATGAGCCACAAAATGGTTACAATGCATAATTTTTAACTTGGTAATTGATATGGGAAATCGTTGACACTGTAACGGTTTCATGTTGGGTTTAACGTTTATGGCAAATGAGTTTATTACCGTGGTCTGTGTAATGGGTAAATGAAACGTTACAGTGTTTGGTGAGGATGATAGCGAATCCTACAGGATTCGATATGGTGATTTGTAAATGTATTAAAGGTGAACTCCAAAGGATTCAATCCTGGGTCATGATGGTTGTAAACAACGATTATTATAGTGACTTGTTTGGGCATTCATGCCCACAGGATTTGATCTTGTGACCTTTGTTTAATTATGTGATATTTTAATGAGTTATGTGCATAACATTATGGTTGACTTATTATGTGGAAGTTTCCTTATGGTATACAATTTGGGTAGATGCAATTTGTGTATTAATTATATGGTTGGGTTATTATGAATGAGAATGATTTGTTTTTAGTATTGTTTATTTATATTATATAACTTCATACCATTAGATGGTCTTGATGGCTTTAGGTTGTCATTTGTATTTGTTATTTGATTTTAGTTATGTTTTAAATAAATAATGGAAATGATTTGTTTCTTACGTTCTCTTTTAATATATTCTAATATAATGTGCTCTGTATTTAAGTTTTGTTTAGAGCTTATATTAATACTATAGATACTAGTTAGTCTTTTTGCTTTAAATATAGGTCTGCCGAAAATATGAAATTTCCCAGTAGAAACCATATATAAATATATATATACTCTGTTTGAAGTAGTTTTAGGTCTTGGAAAATAAACTTAAGCTAGGAAATAACTTGCAGAAATAAATTTGGAAGAACAGAACCCTAATATATTCCTCAACAAGAAATAAATTGCAGACATAGATTTATAAGTAAAACATAAACCCTTAAATATTCTAAACCGAAAATAAATTATGGACTTAGATTTAGAAGTAAACCATAAACCCTTAATTTATGGAGAAAGAAATAAATATCAGAAATGAACTAGGGAGCAAACTTCCTTAAATGCTTAACCAGAAAATATAGTAGACATGAAAGAGAAAAATCAAGAACCTCATACCTGCAAGGTGAAGCTATTTCAATGGTTGAAAAACCTACACACTCAATTATCCATCATTAACAAATTCACAAATAGGTCTGACCTCTGTATAGATAACCGAATCACTTGATAACTAGCACGTTCCACCCAACCATGACCTGAAAAAGTTCCTGGTTTCAATCCGAATCCCACTGAGTTGGTTCCAACATGCAAGTCACTTAGAGCTCCTGAGGTAAGGCTTCCCTACCATGGATATGAGGTTGCGAACGAGTTCTCCTTTTTCTTTTCAAGAAAATGTTCTCCAAGAACTCTCTTGAGAATAATCAGGCATAATAATGAATCACCAAAAAGATGGAAGATCGCCAAGCCTCTCTTTGGCTTGGGTATTTATAGGCATACTTTTCAGTCAAAGGGGCACTTAAATCAAGAATTGTTTGATTTCTTGATTTAACATTTTTGTCTA
>LPNX010792003.1:219511-285752 GCA_001517045.1 Pseudotsuga menziesii | reverse complement strand
CTAATCTATTCTTCTATATTTAAGTTTCTTTTTATTACATGCTTGACCAGTTTCATTAGATACCTTAGTTAATTTAAATGAGAGAGACTTATTCAAATCCTCTTAAGTTTTCATTACGTGTCGATGCTCAACATATAAGGTTTGAATTTCTACCTATAAATTCCTTATTTCTTTAAGGATTTCATCTAGACTATTGTTATGATATTTCTCATCATTTAGTTCTACCCATTCATGTAGAGTAGAGGGTCGTTCTTCAAGAACTTTAGCCATTTTCCCACCAATTTAAATAACACAACTTATTTCTATACAAGTAACAAGAAATAAAAAACACATATCAGTCAGTTTCTTATTTAGAGTTGGACTCCATTTAGGAATCAAATTTGAAGGGATGGTCGCATTTCACTTTGAAGTGCAATGAAAAATTGAACCCTTCAATACTGACATGTAAAAATAAATTATTCTTTTCATTTGAAAGTGTACAACAAAATTTCATTACTTATTACAAAATGACAATAAGAATAAATCCCAGGTGATTAAACATTTACATGGAATTAGTGAGGTAAACCATGTACATGATGATTTATCATGTCCAAATTCTTTTTATGCGGGATTACTCAAGAGTTAGTATAGAGGAGGAGAGACTAAAATAAAGGTTCAGAATGAAGAACATATAGCAATGATGGAAGAGGAGACTAGGAAAAAGCCCATTTAGAAAGAGATTGCTACACTTGTTTTGTTAATGTGAACATAGTTATAACAGTTAGGATTATTTGTTTTTTGTATTGCATTGTTCTATGGCCTATTTATTTTGTGAAGGGAAATGTTTGTTTCCTATCACACGAAAGTGATTAGAGTAGTTGAGAACTAATAGCTACCTTATCTAAATGCATAATATGAAATTCGGGATGAAAGTATCCTCATGGGGTACTAAAGATTATTTGTGTCTAGAATTGTTTTGAGAAGTGCTCTACTACTAAAAGTGCTATGTTACAAGGCCAAAAGAGATCATGCCTGATATTCCTAACATTAATAAAAAAAACTAATTAGATGATTTTTGTCAAGTGCGAACGTATCAACCTAAAACTAGTGTTCTTCTAACATTGTACATTCCTCATAGATTTAAAATTTTTTATCCTTGTTGTGACCACTTGATCATTACGATGGTTTAGAGAAACAACATAAAAGTAAAAAAATTAAAAGAATAAGTTTTCCATGATATTTTACCTTACCTGTTTTGAAATGAACTCTTCTACATGCTATTAAAATCATTGGATTATTATCTTTCCAAATAAAAGCATAAGTTTTTTCCAATCCACATTTCCATTAATAGCAAAAAAAAGTTACAAATACCATCACAAAGCTAATCGATATGTTTTTCCATGTAGACTGAGTTCGTGACTAACTAGCCACTCAATTTCAAACTCCAGCTAATCGAGAAGCATCCTCTTCACCATAATAAACCTAAGTATTAGAACACTTGAAAATTTATCCTTCAAACTTTAGTATTGAGCCTACTAACATCTAGATGTCAAGCAAGAGGGACTGATAGGGATTCCAATTTCTGTTTTCAAAAACTGGTGCATATAATTTTATTCAAACACATTAAAAAAGTATCATTTAAACTTCAATGTGGATCTTACTAGTATATGGATCTCACACAAGAAGAAGTTTGAGAGAGCTTCCATAATTATCTTTTCAAAATTCCATCTTATATTTATGTGAAAAGGTTATACAAAAAAAAGGACTATTATAAACTGTAATCTCTTTGTGAACCTTACAAGGTTCAAAAATGACATTTTGACAAAAAACATATTTACAATCTCTTCTCTTAAATTTCGGGTTGATAGGTTTGAGGAGTGGTATCCAAAGTAATTATAGACTCCATTTGATATGTCAACATTACAAACCTTTGTTAAGGTTCATCCTCAATACAATGAGTCGAGTTGAGTAACCGATAAATATTTATTAATATATCTTTAACAACACATTTCAAGAGAAAACTAGGAAATTGATAATCTTGACTATATAACTAAGACCAAACCGAAACAGTGAAAATGACAGGCTAGATAATAAGGAAGTCTAAGTTGTGATTAAAACAAACACCCGAAATTTCTACAATGATTCTAAACTTAGAATAGAATAAAAATAAAAATTAAATTTATTAATACTAAATATTTTTCTAACCGAATAAATTGTGAATTACTTAACCTATTTTTTATAAACTATAGAACTAAATGTAATATCTAATTCTAACCTAGAAACACTACAAATTTTTATATAAAAGAATAATTTAAGAGAATGTTTTAATAATTAGTGAGTTATCGGCCATAGCCTAGGAAATATTTAATGTAAAAAAACAACCGAAATTATCATAACTCATTTACTCTAGTATAACCTAAAGGGCATATAATTCTAATAAAAATAAAGCTTTAAGATTAATCTACAACTTAATCTTGTATTTCTATCTAATCTTTTTATAATAAAATTTAACGTGGATTTCATTAAAGAACACTGCAATAATTCAAGAGGGGCGTCTTTTTTAACAATGTAAATGAGATCAATTATGGTAAAAAAACGTTTTTGTTTTAGCAATTCATCTCTTTGATTATTTTCATATTCAAAGGTTTTTTTTTTAATTTTTTTTTGTCTATTATAATTTATAGTTTATGGTCAATTTTGGATGTACACAAACTTATTGGAAATTAAAAGAAAATCATTTAGAAGTAATAAGTGTGTACCCCAAAGGAATAGTGATTGGGACTAGTCACAATAGTAAGAGAGAGATATACCCTTCTAGGTGAAATGCACCATGAAAAACATGTTATCTTACCTATGTAATAGCAAACTCTCCTCTCCCTATATATTGCTTCAGTGCATGTAGTTCCTATAGTTCCTATAATGTAATGAAAATGAGTTGGAATGCGTGTAGTTCCTATAATGGTTTAGTTTATCTATTCATGAACAAGTCTATCTATCCATGACCTAAGAAAGAGTAGGTGAGTAGGTAGATTGTAGTAAAGGAGGGAGCATAAAGAAAAAACCAAAGTCAATAAAAATTGAAATGGTTTACATCCAATGCATACATTGCACATTCTTATCAATGTGGCCTATGTAATGTAGGGGTTATCCTCATAGAAGTAAATACCTTCTATACCCTTAATTATATAAATCAAATAAATTGGAAATAAAATAAAAAAATCATTTCCAAGTCTCTCTAATATTGACATCTTATCCTAGCTAATTTACGGAAACACTTCAATTTCTCCAACAAATATCAAGTATTTTAAACTTTTAGATTTAATTTTGTTTTGTTCTATTATGGTTTATGGCTTTCAGATGCACACAAAATAATTGTAAATCGGAAATAAAAAGAAAATCATTTCCACCACCTAAATGTTTTAGGAGCGACAACTATTTATTCAACCTCCGAGAGCCCACAAGCAATGACTATAATACACACTCGATTAATTTGTGGAAACCTATAATTCACATCTCTATGGCCCTCACATGATTCACATTGGAAATCGTTGGGGCATCTTCTTCCATTCATTTCATGGAGAAAGATCTCATACAAATATGGAGACACGTGCGCTGGTACAACATTATCATTATTTTAGCTAATGCAAGTCCATAAATATATAAAGAAGTCTCTACTCTCCCGGTCCCTAGAGCATATATTTTATTGAACTTAGATAAGGGACAACTATGTCAGGTCAGTGAAAAAGTCGGTTGTTAGGTCATTGATAAAATAAGGCATTGGAATTTGGAAGGACCTTTGAATGGAGGATTGATTGTGCTTAGTGGCGGTTCTATTGGTCCAGTGCGATTGGGCCTACCTAAAAGAAAAACCCCAGAATGTAATACCTATTAATGATTTCAAGAAGCAACCTTTTTTATCAACCCTAAATTTAGCAGCTATGAATCATGTCCTCCCTAAATGCTCATTTCGAAGTGATAAAAAAAAGCACCAATTTTAGGCCCATTATGGATAGTCCCTCCAATGTATATCACATTTATCACCCAATTCAAAGTGATCAAACAAAAGCCCCAATTTTAGGTTGATTATGGATAGTCCCTCCAATCTATATCGAGTTTATCATCCCTATTGGAAAGGTTAAGTATTTATTAGTCCACTACAAGGAAGAACTTAAAATTCTCCAACAAATATCACTACAAGTTGGGTGTCTAGTGTCTACCATAGTCAATAAGGAAGATGAATCATAAACACACATTTAGGAGGTTTGCGACAGTGAGGCTATTGAAACCATGTTCTTTGCTAGCTCACTGCACTCCGAGTCCCTCATTCATGAATGTCCGTTGAGGATTCCCTTATTTAGATATATTGGTAGACATTTTTTGCTTCTTGTTGCCATTATTAGAAGGCCGATAGGAAGACAGAGGGGTCAGAGTCTACAACATTTACAGTGTTGGTTGTTAAATATTTTATCCTTTCAAATTTTGGATTTTATTAAGGAAATTGGAATAATTCAAACATTTGTATTCAATTAGTTTTCTTTCTTTCAACCTAATGTTTACAATTCACGACATATAAAGAGCATTGGCATATTTGGAACTCAAATACCAGACTCTTTCTTCTTGCTCCTCTGCCCAAACGAAGTTGCCGTCCTAGGCTACGAAAGTATACATTATTTTGGTTATGATTTCATTTATATACTGTGTTTTTTAAGGTTACATCTATTAAGTATTCGAGACTTAGTCTAGATGACGCACGGTCACATAATACATTACAAATTTCAAACAACATTTTGGATAGAAAAGTTTTAAACCCTTATATTTATAACATGATAAGAAACTCCAACAAGCAACAAATTTAACATTTCTCCATATATAAAATGCTACACAATTACAAAATGTTGTACATACCTGTAAATTCACGACAACCAAGTCAGTAGCTTAGCTCTGCAAAATCTTCTAGAGGAAATAGAAATTCGGGAGACACTGAAACATGGAGTTGGAGAGTTGAGAGTTTGAGTCCCGACCTTCGACTATTCTATACTTGTAAACCCAATATAAATTTTTTTCTCCCATGGACTTCACTAATATCTTTAAGTTCAAGGAAGCTCAATCCAGCCTACCCAACGTTCTACCTTTGCTTCTCTTGCTCCTACCTATGATGTAGGTGGCACCTTCAAGTTGTGCACCACAGAAGAATCGAGGAATTAGAATGCATAGTTGTTTCCTTCTACATAAAAACGATTGAAATCAACACCATCTCAATTCACCAATATCTCGGTGCTCCTGAGTTGGTTTACCTTGCTCGGGTTAGGTGAATGGATGTTTGTGTATTTCACATTATTACAAAAAAATAACTTCATAATTGCTTCTACATAACATAGACATATCTGTACAGGTGAGGGAAAATGGGTATTGTTTTTACAAGGTGTCCAAAGACTTTTAGAGATCATTCTTCGTTTCTAGGGCCAGATCATAGAGCCCACGGGAGGAAGAGGAAGACGAAGAAGAGGAATCAAGTCAAAAGGTGAGGCAAGTGAGGAGGGGAGATGTAACAGTGATATTTGTAGGAGCAAACCACTGGTGGTATAATGATGGCAATGAGCCTCTCCAAATCATAGCCATTGTTGACGTAGCCATCCCTCATAATTAGCTCGACTGCAAGAGTTACATAAGCATCCCAACAAATTAAGTGATGATAATCTTCAGTTAGGTATATGACAAATTCTTTCGTTTCTTTTAGAGCTGAATATATGCATATTTTACAACCCTTCTTTCTGGTTGGCACTCTGTTCCAGTTTCCTAACCCTCTTTCGCCGATGAGACCGATAGACTAAGAGGCCTAGGTGGACCATGCGAGACAGGGAGTGTTGATTCAAATGATTATGACCTCGGTAAATGAATGGAAATTTGAATAAATTTTGGAATCCTAGACTAACTAGTATAGGATATGATTCATGAACACAAAAATAAGGCAATGTGCTACTAGCCTGCTGCCAAAGATTTTTCATCTCAGTCCTGTGGTGGTCATAGAAATGTCTAGCACTGGTCGAAACACTAGAATCCAACAAAGATTGATCAATGCATTGTAAATTACAACTTGTAAGTTGTAACCCAAAAAACAAGACCATTAGTTCTTCCTTACGGAGACTTGACAGTGGAGGGTTGTCAAATCAATTCACCATCCATAGATATGGCTCATATGAGAATTTAATTTCACAACATATACTCAAATAATCAAGTGACTTGTAAGTTCTGAGATCACATGACTCGATGAACAACAAGATGCCAGATGGAAAAACAAGTTGGCAAGATGGCATTCTCTCAGACCAAGATTTAATGAAGTGGGTGAATCAGTAATGCATGCCAATTCCGCTAAATGCTTTAAAAGTGAACATCGAATCCCGAGTCATAGTCTAGACTCATCGAGTTGAACTTGGCACTAGGCAGCATAGTGGCCAATCGTGGTCTGTGCCCATTGGGACCGAGATCCTCATCCATGATCTGACTATTTAAGGGAACTTGGGAAGACTTTGAGTCCCAACTCTTCCACAGTCCACTGAATCATTGATAACCCCTGGAAAGGCAAATTTTGTAGATGCCCTTCTGTTGCAAATTCAACCAAGCTCACTCAATTTCATTATTGACGGGCTAAAAATTAAACTAAATTTTTTTTGCATGGTAAAATTCAATGTGGCATTCTAGGAAGGGAAAATGGCCTTTGAAGGGCTCTGAAGGCTTCAAATTTGATGTTTGACTCCATTGTTACCTCCGTTTTCATACCACTTTGCAATGTACAAAAATGTCATAAAAGAATTAAAAAATAAAAAATAAAAACATCATTTTCCGATTAGGTAAACACATTGCCGAATTTTTGTGCTATGTTAATGGATAGGTCACATCTATTCCTTTTTTGACTAACCAGCTACCAACAAGTAAAAATACACTAAGCTCTTTGTGCTTTGTTCATAACGGTTTAAGCTCTCATAACTATGTAAATGGAAATCCATAAATCATACATTGTTTTATTGTTCACAACTTTTTTGTTACGTGATGAATTAAAGCTAAGTAACATCTTTATTAACTTTACATGAGGTTTTATATCCTCATCTAGAGGTATTACAATACCTATAGAAAATTGGTTTATCCAAGTATTAGTTTAAAAGGTTATTCGATTTAACCAAGCTCAACATTGATAAGTATTGTTTTTAACTGTGGTAAATGGACAGACCATGTAATGATTTCTCGAGATATATTGGGTTGTGATTAGTTATAGCTACAATCTAGGCGTTGGATATTGTTACCACCTAAGTTGTACTTAGTGGTTTTTATCAAGTGAGCTTGGTGAACCGGACAGGGTTGACTTGTTCGGACTTCAATAAGACCTTTGGAAGCACTTCTGGGAAGTGCTTGTTGTATCATATCACATGTTCATACCCCATGGGGGAACTGTAATAAATGTTCTAGCATGATAGTGTATATAAAAGACTCGGTCTCTTAGACTTCATTTGTCAATCCGATCAGCCCAGGGTGTTTTTTCCCTTGGTTATTATTGGTTGTTGAATAAATGACTGATAATTTTTGAGTTTTTCACTCCATACCTCCAAAGTTGGGGCGGTCGGCTTGGCATTTGGGCCTATTGAGGTTATTAGAGTCTATGTGTCAATGTATAAGCATGCTAGACATCATTTTTGAGTCATATGAACATGTCTAAGTTCCCCTAGGTGTTTTTCAATTTTTCAATTTTTTAGTTTTTTCAGTGTTTTTTATTAAATTTTAATTTTTCCAAAACTTAGGCTATTTTTTAATAGTTTAATTGGAAAAATTGATTTTGTAATAAAAGTGGGCCAAATAATCGGTTTCAGTCATGTAGGTGCTCATTTTCAAGCTAAGAGCACCATGTAAACCCATGGACCCACTTTTTCCTAAGTTTTGAGTGATCTTCCATCACTCAGGTCAGAAAGCCCCAAAAATCAATTATTGATTATTTTAATTAATAAATTGATGAATAATGGAGAAAATTCAAAATCAATAAATAGGTGGATACTTAACTGATTTGACTGAAATCAATCAAATATGGAGCAGATTGATTGGATTTGACAAATCCTTGACTGAAGGAGGGGATCAAATCAGATCCAGAGCTGATCTACAGTGGTCTTCATGGGGAATTATGCCCTCTCTCTCTTCTCCACACGTGTGGACCCTCCTGGATGCTCTATGGACTGAGGTGTCAGTGTATGGGTTGATGTGTCAGCTCAATCAAGCCCTCAGTTGACAAGTAGGCTCAGTCCAGCTTCAGTTATGCATTGATGAACTCCCCATCAGTTGATTTCACTTGATTCCATGAGGAATTGCGCCCCCCGTGGGCTGGATGGCCTGCAAATTGTATAAATCTTGCTTAAGGCTCCCTCTTCCAAGCTAGTTAGAGCTGGACTGAAGGGCTTGCTATTGTAAACTGTGTACTGATCTTTCTTTGTTGAATAAAGAGAATCTTTGGAGGCTCAATTGTGGAGTACCTTTCATGTGTGGATTGTCATTGTCATGCTGCATTCAAGGTGAAACTACTATTTTTCCAATTTTTTGCACTTAACTATTGTCTGCCTGAATGGTTATTGAGATCATAAGGATAGTTCATTGTAAGTAAGCTTAATTACTTCTATTTGTTGCATATGTTTGAATGATTTAATACCTGGATGTTAAATAAGATTATTTGCATGCTGTATCATCCCCTTCTCATATGTATCTTCAGATTTGATAGTTCTGTTTGCAAGAGTTGTGTTGTAGCTTACAGGTTTACCGGGACTGGAAGATCTATGGTTCAGGTTTGATTCCATTGATTTCTAGTAGATATTTCTAATATTGTGCCCCTTGGTGCTTCACTACCAAGTTTTCTCTGCAGATCTACTTCAACAACAAGCACCTTTCTTCCCCTTTCTCTCCTTTAAAAAATCTTAAATCTTCCTCAAATTGGTTACTTTAAAGGTTTCTTATTACTTTGATCTATATCATTAATAAAAATACACATAGATCTAATTAGTAATATCCCTTCCAAAATATAGATCTTAGTTTTGTTTTGCTCATAAAGTTCAATTTCAAGAGATCTAGCTAAAATTACCTTAGTTTCGCAAGTAATTTAGTGAAAATTCATAGCCTGTTGTTAAGGTAGTTTCATTTGCTGTACGATAAGTTTAATATTCTGCAATATTAGTGCACTTTAATTGGCTGTACAAATATCAAGCCAAGATCCCAAGGAAATATTGCTTTCCTTGGTTCCTTTTTCGCTAGTTTAGCTAGTTTAACCGCATTATTTTTTGAGATAAAGTAGGCTGATCCAAAGGTACTCTTAAAGTGCTTTTGGGAATATCTTATTCTAACTTTATCGCTGTATTTTATCAGGTCTGACAGAAAGAAAAGGAAGCTTCTGTCTGAAGTGGTCTCAGGAGCATTCAAATCCCCCCAGGGGTCTCCCTTTTCACGAAAAATCTTAATTCTTTTTTGCAAAATTGTAAAAACTTCATTTCAACCTGTATAAGGACCAAGAAAGTTTTGATTTATTAGTTCTCTGATATTTTAACTGTTGTAATAAAATTATCCTTCGAATAGGCTCTTTTGAGCCCATTCCCCATCCCCCCTGGGGGGATTTGCGTCGGTGTCCTTTTTGTGCTTTTCCTCATTTATTTTTTAAAAATAGTATTGATCTAATCTGCAGGGTACGACAATTTGTTTCATTATTAATTCCATACTCCATATCTTACATTTCGAAGTAATCATAATACTTACCCCACGATTTCCCGATTGACCCAAAAAGGGAAAGAGATTCGTGGTAGGATTAATTAAGAAATGAGACTTTTGTATCTATTTTATTTTTTATTTTATTTGTTTACCAGCAATTATAAAATTAACCCCTCCTCAATTCCCCGATTGAGATCCACTTGGATCGAAAGAGGTTCTTGGAGGGTTTTCTTTTAAACAAGAACACCTAGTTTAAAACTTATTAAAATTTACAAGACTCCAGTGTGTATGCTCTGCACTTGGATGCGGTTCATACGATCAGTCAAGTTGTATCAAAAGCATGTGGGTGACTAGCATAATTAGGACTCACTCTCCCCAATTGACAAACCATCAGGTGAAAATCCAACACCTCGATCGAACCTCTACGTTGGTAAAATACCCAAAGGAAGCGGGAACTTACTGAAAAGTGACCTTTGGACCCCGATCTCTGTCACACCCTAACGGGTCCGTTACGAACAATAGCCCCAGAGACTCCATTTCATCCCACATATTCCCTGCGGGTAGCCGTAAAGGTTTTGTTTTGGACATACTCCAAGTACTCTTGGGTATATCTGGAGTCCCCCTTTTGCCTAATTTAATCAACTCATACTTCAATTTTAACTTAAATTATACCAAGATGAAATTGCAAAACTTTCACTCCAAGCACATGCAAGCATATTGATTATATTTTTGACTCCATTTTAAGGCACTGGTCATTTTTCCTTCATATATATATTGTGTATCAGCTTTGTGCTTTCGTGTGTTTATTTTCCTATCTTGTCATCTTTAATTGTCTATAATTAAAATATTCAAACTCCAAAGTAACTGATTCAGTTTAACATCACCACACTAAGAAATCATCCTTAGTAACTTAATAGGGTCTACCCCCCTTGGCTTCATTAGGAGTTGAGCCTAAAGGGAGGAGTCAAGAACAAGGTGACTGCCTTAACTCGAGACTTACCCCCAAGGACACACTGAGTGGCTTGAAGATTTCTGCCATGTGACTCAGGTGTGTGAAAAGGAGGCAACACTTTTTGGCACCGTTGCCTTTATTCTCGAGTATGACTTAGCTTAATTTTTTTCTAAACAACTAAAAAGATACAAACTTTTGATTGATCTAGTCTTTAAAAAACGTAAAAATTAACACTCGATCCATCTAGCGACTCCACTGTCTAACATCCCTTCAAGAATTTCTACCTGAAGAAACTGCCGACAATTATTCAATCCTCTCCCTGATCCCGAAAGGTTTATTTGGGAAAGATTGAATAGGCGGACTTGTCGTAGAAACCTTGAAGATTTAGGAGACCAATCCCTCTTAGATATCCATCACATATTTGTAGAGAGTCATACCTTCCAATCTCAATAAATGACAGACTTTTACAAACCCCTTGACTTTTCTTAGATAACAGGTGCTCCTCATAACATTCTGAATGATGCTATCAAGAAGCTCCCCAAGTTCGAGGGAAATAATGCTACTACTGCCAAGACTCATCTCCAAAAGTTTGAAAGGCACCTAGTCAGTTACTGTGATAATGTTGCCTCTAACCATGAAGATATCAAAATGAAGCTCTTTGCTTTATCCTTAGAGGATGATGCTGCGGAATGGTATGAAAACCTTGGTGATGATTCATATAAAACCCTTAATGAATTCCTAGCAGGTTTTAAGAAGAAATGGGGGGAAAAGAAAGAACCAAGACATTTTCTTGCTGCCGTTCATAACATAAAGAAGATGGAGAATGAAACCATGGATGAATTTAATACTAAGTTCGGGCGTGTGGTTGCGGACCTCCCTAGAGACATCAAGCCAAGCGATGCCTCCATCTTGATATCCTACATCGAAGCTTTCACTGGTGATTTGAAATACCAATTAAGGGATAAAGATCCGGTCGATCTAAAAACTGCTCAAGATCTTGCCAAGAAAATAGAAAGGAATATGCAATCTTTGGGAAAATCCAACATTCCAGGTTACACGAGGGGAAACACTTCATACAAGAAAGAGAAGGGAAATGCCATTGATTTAGAGGAAAAGGAAACCTCTAAAGATCCCATGGAAAAGGTAACTAGCCTATTGGAAAAATTCATGACAAACCAATCTGAGCAATTAAATAAAATTCAGAACAGAATTGTTACATTGGAGAGAAATAATGGACCTAGGAATTTTCAACCAAAACAGAATCAAGTATATCAAAGAAAGTTTCCTCGGCAAGAGCTTAGGATCCAAAACCAGTTAGACTCAACTAACTTGGTAGATGAATTAATTCCATGGTGCAGACCTTGTGAGCAATTCCACCAAGAAAATACTTGCTACATAGCAAACCAGGTTATAGAACATGGGATGGCGAATGTCAGTTATCAGGAAACAACATCAGGCGAGTCTAATCATGTGTACATGGTAGGCCGAACCTATCCTCTGTCAAACCAGCATTGGCAACAGGCCACATATTACGGTTTCGAGAAGGATCTCCTATCTAACTTTTATGGTACAATGCCTCCTCCGGAGGAAATTAAGGAAATGAAGGAGGCCAGGTTCAAGGGAGCTGTGTATCAAAGAAGAGAAAAGCAATCACTGCCCAAACACTACAAGCCAAAGGTAAACACTCCTCCCCTTCCAGATCCTCCTATTGTACCTGAGTCAAATATTGATATGGGAGAATGGATAAGTAGTGCTAAAATTCATGTTTATGCAACTGATTTCCTTAAGATTCCCGGTCAAAAGGAAAAATTGTTGAAATCCTTAGAGGATAGCGAAAGTGAAGCTCATAAAATTACCGAAGAGGATCCTCTTCCTAATAACAATGCCATATTTGAAGCTGAGCTTATTGAACCCATAGATATGCCCATAGTCCTCAACAGTGTTGATCCGAGAAGAGAAGATCACCCACCTTTCTATGTCTCCCTTTTAGTCGATAAACTTCTCCTTCATAATCGTATGTTAGATTCAGGTGCTTCATCAAATGTCATGACTAGAAAAGTAATGGAGAAGCTAAATCTAAGGGTCACCCGACCCTACCACAATTTTTGTGCTATGGATGCAAGAGAAGTTGAAGTGGTAGGGATAATATTAAATTTATAGGTCAAGTTAGCTAAGTATCCAGATATCGACATGTCAATGGATGTGGTGGTAATAGATGTCCCAGATAATTGGGGTATGTTACTATCCAGAAAATGGGCTGCAACTCTTGGTGGGCACATCCAAATGGATTGGAAATATGCTACTATACCTGCATTAGAGAACACTAGGGTGATTCTCCACAGAGAAAAGCTAAGGAAATGACATGTAGAAAACCCTAAGAAGCCCAGAAATGAATTTGTTCATTTCACTGATAATTTTGGAAACTATGCTATTTTGTCAAATTTGATGGCCCCCATTAAGGAAAACATTAAAAATGAAAAGATTGATGAAGTTTGGCAAATGTACTTTGACGGGGCTTATTCCAAAACCGAAAAGGGTGCGGGCATCATGATCATCTCTCCTTCAAATAAAATCTACAATTTTGCATTCAGGTTAGAGTTTGAAGCATCAAACAATGTAGCCAAGTATGAGGCATTGATCCTAGGGTTAGAAACTGCTAAAGATATGGGGATAAAGATGTTGAACATAAAGGGTGATTTAGATCTAGTTGTCCTCCAGATTAAGAATCAGTTTCAGTGCAAAAATGACAGACTAAGGAAGTATAGGAATGCCACATGGGACACTATGGAATGGTTTGATGCACTTAACATTCAAAAGGTCCATACGGAAATGAATGGGTTAGCAGATAGATTGGCGGTAGCAGCATCCACCCTCCAGCCATCAGATGAAATGATTAATGGGAATGGAAAAATGGAAATAAATTTCAGACCTTCAATTCCAGATAATATAGACCACTAGCAGGTGTTCAAAGATGATGAGAAACTCTTGAGATTCATCCACAATCTACAAGAGTTTGAAGGTTGCAAAATCAATTATCAGTAGGAAGGTAAAGAGTATTAGGAGTGTGAGGATAATGAAAGGAATCACATCCCGAGTAGTCTTATAGCTTTCGAGAATATTTTCGATCATCAGGATCATCATAAAAAACAAAAAGAAGAAATAAAAACTGGGAATTATATGGAAATAAACATAGGAACTGACAGGGATCCCAAGTTAATAAAAATTGGAAAAGGTACTTCAGAAAAGGAAAGGAACAACTTGATCAACCTAATCAAAGAGTATAGAGATGTATTGGCCTTTAGTTATGAGGAGCTTAAATCCTATAGGGAGGATGTGTTTCAACACACTATTCCCCTCACAAAAGAAGCTAAGGAGGCCATACCTTTCCGACAAAAACTTAGGCAAATAACTCATAAGTTGGCCCCCATTGTGTAGAAGGAACTTCAGAAGATGCTAGCAGCAGGGATCATAGCACCTACAAGGCATTCCTCTTGGTGATCCAACTTAGTTGTTGTTAGAAAGAAGAATGGATCAATTATAATATGTATAGATTTTAGAAATCTGAATACATCATGCCTCAAAGATAATTACCCATTACCCGACATGGAAACTTTGCTTCAAAGAGTAACATGATCAGGAATGATGTCCATGTTGGATGGCTTTTCCAGTTATAACCAGGTGTTGGTAAATAAAGAAGATCAACATAAGACTACATTCACCACACCTTGGAGTACCTATAAATTTCTAAGAATGCCTTTTGGCTTATTGAATGCTGGTGCCACCTTCCAAAGAGCCATGGATTTTTCCTTCAAAGAAATTATAGGCAAAATAATTGAGATATATCAGGATGACTTAACTGTTTTTTCAAAAGAAAGATCTGACCACATAAGTCATCTTAGGCAGGTTTTTATAAGATGTCGGAAATATGGTATTTCCTTGAATCCCGCCAAGTCAATCTTTGGAGTTGATGAAGGCAAGTTGTTGGGGCACATCATTTCTAAGGATGCTGTCAAGGTTGATCCTAAGAGAGTCGAAGCTATTAAGAAAGTCCCCTTGCCTCACAATATAAAAGCTCTCCAGTCGTTTGATGGTCAAATCAATTTCATAAGAAGATTCATCCCAAACTTAGCAGAATTAATGAAACCTCTACAAAAGCTATAGAAGAAAGATGCTAAGTTTGAGTGGATAGATGAAGGGAAAGATGCATTCAAGTCCATAAAAAATGCCATATCCATGTCCCCGGTCTTGACTAGTCCTAATTATTCCAAAGAATTCCAAATATTTTCCTTTGCCTCAGAAGACACCATTACCGGTGTTTTACTTCAAAAGAATAGGGAGGGACAAGAGCAACCCATAGCCTTTATGAGTAGAGCCTCAAAAAATTAAGAATTGAAGTATACCATGATGGAGAAACAGGCCTATGCTCTTGTCAAGTCCCTTAAACATTTCTGAACTTATATAGGTTACTCCAAAATCATTGGATATGTACCCCATGCAACTGTCAAGGATATCATGTCTCAGCAAGACTGTCTAGGAGTCAGGGGTAAGTGGGTTTACAAAATTCAGGAATATGATTTGGAGATAAGACCTACTAAATTAATTAAGGGACAGGGTCTTGCAAAGATGTTGACCCAGGGAAATGAGAAGGCTTTATGAATAATCTGCCGGAGCAACAATTCAGAGCAAAGTGTATCAGATGAGTTTCAAATATTAGAGCAGCATCCCTGGTACACTGACATCATTTTTTTCCTCCGCAACCTTACATGCCCCAATCACTTACTGGGTCATAAAAGAAGGGCATTAAGGTTAAAGGAAACTAAGTATTGCTTGACCAAAGATGGTTTGGTTTGGAGAAACCCAGATGGTTTGATACTTAGATGTGTCGATGAACCTGAGTCCAAGAAACTCATGGCTGAGTTCCATTCAAGATTTTGTGGTGGACATTTTGCAACTAAAAAAACCTCCCACAAAATCCTTAAAGCAGGCTACTATTGGCCAAACCTATTTTCAATTGTGCACAAGGCTGTCAGAGCTTGCCCCCAGTGTCAGTTATTCACCGGAAAGCAACAAATGAAAGCCTTGCCTCTAAATCCAATAGTAGTCCAAGCCCCTTTTCAGCAATGGGGGCTCGACTTCATCGGTAAGTTCAAGGATAACTCGAGAAATGGTTATTCTTGGATTCTTACCACCACAGATTATTTTACCAAGTGGGTAGAGGCGATACCCACCAAAAAGGAAACTGATGCCATAGTCATGGATTTCCTAGAAGACAAAATCATCACAAGATTCGGTGTGCCAGCCAGAATAATCACGGATAATGGCCCATGCTTTGTTTCTTCCGAGATGTCATCTTTCTGTTTCAAGTATGGCATTATTCTATCTCACTCATCTAATTACTATCCCCAAGGAAATGGTCTAGCAGAATCAAGTAGCAAGAACTTAATGACCATAATCAAAAAAATTGTGGGCGACAATAAGAAGGCTTGGGATAGCAAAATCAAATTAGCATTATGGGCTGACAGGATCACTAAGAAAAGGGAGGAGCCCTTTCGAACTAGTCTATGGCTGTGATGTCACCTTACCAGTCCATCTAAAGCTTCCAGTTTATCAGCTCCTCCAGACATTCAGCTCAGATGAAGAGGCCATCCAGAATAGAATAAACCAGTTGTTCGAGCTAGATGAGAGCAAAAGAGACTGTCTTGACCATAGTATCAAAAATTCAAACAAGGTCAAGAGAGCCTTTGATAAGTCTACCCAGCCAAGTTCCTTCCAAGTAGGTGACACGGTTCTACGTTGGGACAAACGACAGGAAAAACCTGGGAAACACGGAAAGCTCGACAGCCTGTGGCTGGGACTGTACATCAACGATGAAATAGTAGGAACGAACTCCTTCTATCTAAATGACTTGGAAGGAGAAAGACTGAGCTTACCAAGGAATGGTTTCCTCCTCAAGCTATTTTTCGCCGAGACAGTTTGATGCCTTTAGTGGCATCGGTGGTTTTAGGGCCAATTTCTAAACCTTTCCCTGCATGTATTTCTAAATTGTATATATCATATTGTTGTATCATAGATATTGTTGTATTATAGTTATCTTGTACCATGTTGAAAATTTTCCTTTGTATATTAGTTTTTGTAAAATATTCCTTTTTGTACATTATAGATTAATTATGTACATTAGTTTGTTTTTATAGCTGAATTTTTCTTATATATACATGTTACTGACAAACTCTAATTTCCTTGTAGGACCCAGAGATTCCAGAGTTCTCACATCCTCTCCTTTGAATAGAAGATCAGTCAGAGAATGTGTCCCAGATGGAGCAAGAATGTTACCACCTAAGTTGTACTTAGTGGTTTTTATTAAGTGAGCCTCATGAACCAGACATGGTTGACTTGTTCGGACTTCAATAAGACCTTTGGAAGTACTTCTGGGAAGTGCTTGTTGTATCATATCACATGTTCATACCCCATGGGGGAATTGTAATAAATGTTCTAGCATGATAGTGTCTGTAAAAGACTCGGTCTCTTAGAATTCATTTGTCAATTCGATCAGCCCAGGGTGTTTTTTTCCTTGGTTGGGGTGGTCGACTTGGCATTTGGGCCTATTGAGGTTATTAGAGTCTATGTGCCAATGTGTAAGCATGCTGGACATCATTTTTGATTCATATGAACATGTCTAAGTCCCCTTAGGTGTTTTGAATTTTTCAAATTTTTAGTTTTTTCAGTGTTTTTTATGAAATTTTAATTTTTCCAGGGTGTTTGATTCCATTGATTTCCAGCAGAGATTTCTAAGATCGTTCCCCTTGGTGCTTCACTACCAAGTTTTCTCTGCATATCTACTTCAACAACAAGCACCTTTCTTCCCCTTTCTCTCCTTTAAAAAATCTTAAATCTTCCTCAAATGGGTTACTTTAAAGGTTTTTTTATTACTCTGATATATCTCATTAAGAAAAATACACATAGATATAATTATTAAGATCCCTTCCAAAATCTAGATCTTAGTTTTGTTTTGCTCATAAAGTTCAATTTCAAGAGATCTAGCTAAAATTACCTTAGTTTCGCAAGTAATTTAATGAAAATTCATAGCTTGTTGTTAAGGTAGTATCATTTGCTGTACGATAAGTTTAATATTCTGCAATATCAGTGCACTTTAATTGGCTGCACAAACACCAAGCCAAGATCCCAAGGAAGGCTTGCTTTCCTTGGTTCCCTTTTCACCGGTTTAGCTAGTTTAACCGCATTATTTTTTGAGATAAAGTAGGCTGATGCAAAGGTACTCTTAAATCACTTTTGGGCATATGTTATTTTAACTTGATCGCTATCTTTTATCAGGTCTAATAGTAAGAAAATGAATCTGCTATCCGAAGTGGTCTCAGGAGCATTTAAATCCCCCCAGGGGTCTCTCTTTTCACGAAAAATCTTAATTCCTTTTTGCAAAATTGTAAAAAGTTGGTTTCAACCTGTATAAGGACCAAGAAAGTTCTGATTTATTAGTTCTCTGATATTGTAACCACTGTAGTAAAATTATCCTTCGAATAGGCTCTTTCAAGCCCATTCCCCATCCCCCCTGGGGGGATTTGCGTCGGTGTCATTTTTGTGCTTTTCCTCATTTCTTTTTTAAAACTAGTATTGATCTAATCTGCAGGGTAGGATAATTTGTTTCATTATTAATTCCATACTCCATATCTTACATTTCTAAGTAATCATAATACTTACCCACGATTTCCCGATTGACCCGAAAGGGGAAAGAGATTCATGGTAGGAGTAATTAAGAAACAAGACTTTTGTATTTGTTTACTTTTTTCTTTTATTTGTTTATCAACAATTATAAAATTAACCCCTCATTGATTTCTCGATTGAGATCCACTTGGATCGAAAGATGTTCTTGCAGGGTTTTCTTTTAAACAAGAACACCTAGTTTAAAACTTATTAAAATTTACAAGACTCTAGTGTGTATGCTCTGAACTTGGCTGTGGTTTGTCCGATTAGTCAAGCTGTATCAAAAGCACGTGGGTGACTAGCATAATTAGGACTCACTCTCCCCAATTGACAAACCATCAGGTGAAAATCCAACACCTCGATTGAACCTCTACGGTGGTAAAATACCCAAAGGAAGCGGGAACTTATTGAAAAGTGACCTCGGGGCACCGATCTTTGTCACACCCTAACGGGTGCGTTACGAACAATAGCCCCAGAGACTCCATTTCAGCCCACATATTCCTTGCGGGTAGCCGTAAAGGTTTTGTTTTAGACATACTCCAAGTACTTTCGGATATATCTGGAGTCCCCTTTTTGCCTAATTTAATGAACTCATACTTCAATTTTAACTTAAAACATATCAAGATGCAATCCCAAAACTTTCATCCCAAGCACATGCAAGCATATTGATTATATTTTTGACTCCATTTTAAGGCACTGGTCATTTTTGCTTCATATATATATATATTGTGTATCAGCTTTGTGCTTTCGTGTGTTTATTTTCGTATCTTGTCATCTTTAATTGTCTATAGTTAAAATATTCAAACTCCTAAGTAACTGATTCAGTTTAACATTACCACACTAAGAAATCATCCTTAGTAACTTAATAGGGTCTACCCCCTTGGCTTCGTTAGGAGTTGAGCATAAACGGAGGAGTCAAGAACAAGGTGACAGCCTTGACTCGAGACTTGCTCCCAAGGACACACCAAGTGGCTTGAAGATTTCTGCGACGTGACCGAGGTGTGTGAAAAGGCAGCAACAGATATCATAAGTAAGATACTTTCATTTACTCCTGTTCAATTGAGATAATAATGCTCCTTAATAGTTATCATTGCAAGTGCTGAAACATTGAACTACTTTTCCAACGTCACGAGCCAAGGAATACTAGGGTTTTTTTTGCTAATGATAATTTTCGTTCAGTTGTGATTCATAGTTATGAAAGCTTCTATTAGGAAGGAGGAGTGGAAAGTTTATGACTATCGTTCATCGATGTCATGTACACTTCTCTGATTGTATATTAAGGTTATAGGTTCATTGTATAAGTTTTATCTGGATTAAAAATTGGCAGAGCCCTCTTCTACTAGGATTCCTTTTCATCTCTTCCTGCGTTGCTGTTACAGCAACGCTGAAATATTAGTATAGCTTCATATTTAATAAGAGTAAATATATCAAGTAATATCCATTTTGGCATCTTAATTAAACATGAAACTGCCATACGGCCTCCCTCCCTACGTAATTGTTGATAAAGTGTCGTTAAACTTTAGACATGATGACTTGTGTGTATAACTCAGTCGCTTTCTAAATATGTTTATCACTACAGCGAGTTCTTTCGTCTTTTAGTTGATGCAGTCTTCGATTGAGTTGCTACGTTTTTCAGGATGTATCCTGAAATAAACATATTTCTTTCAATGTAAGCAAACAAGTAACCTATAATCACATTTCTTTCAATGTAAGCAAACAAGTACCCTAGAAGTCTTTATAATTAAGCTCACTGAAATTTTGTATGGAGATACATGGCATGCACATTGGATTAGTATTTCTATGAGTTGGAAGTCTTTCTGGGATGAGTATCATTCTTTATTATAAATATACATTTTGGTCGGTTAGCGACTCAGCTAACTCAGTCCTAGAACATAGTTTTAGTTTCAGCCTCGATATATATATATATATACATAGTTTTAGTTTCAACCTATATATATATATAAAAGGGAGCTACAAAAGTGTTGGTCTGGATTTCGATTCTATTCTTAAGAAAAAATAGTTATCAGTGGACTTTCCAATGATTTTAATTGAATAAACACATAAAGATTGTCTCAAACTTGGGATTCAATAATGGTTTGAGAGAATTCATTACCCTTGGCTGGAATCTTATACATTTATCAAATCTAATGCTTAGTTTTTTGTTTTTTGGAAAGGGATATATGCTTAGTTTTGTTTTTGTTTTTAGAAAGGGATAGATTTGTATCCCAAGTTATAACAATAATTCTGATTTAGATGGTTTATGAAGTAGTAACTATACCATGTTATTAAGGCATATCATTCTTAATAATAATTTGTCTAAAACATTTTCATATAACTTATAGATACATAATCAATGTATGGTTTATTCAAATGATATACAAACATTTCAGAAAAGAAAGGAAAATTAGTAAAATCACTAACTCGAAATAATAATGGAAAAAGATTTAGAGCTTTTCAGTTCCTCCCAACTGTACAAGAGGGAATCCACGCTCACTTGTCCAACTTCACCTCAGAGCTTGACCACAACCATAAAACAATGTACTCAGTTATGTCTATTCCACTATAAAATTTCCCCAAGTTTGAATTAGCAGATACTAAAGACGGAATTTCTCAATAGACAAAGTATTCAACAACAGATTTTCAATTAGCAGCAATTCTCTCATTGCACCACACAGCTTACTGTATCTCCTTTGAGCACTATCATATACTTTTGTCATAAAATTTTCCCAAAAGGCTTGTAGCAGATACTAAAGCTATGCACCACAGAGCTTATTGTATCTTCTTTGTGCACTATTATATACTTTTGTCATAAAAAATTTCCAAACGTTTGTAGCAGATACTAAAGATGGAATTTCAGAATAGACATAAAGTATTCAACAACACATTTTCCAATTAGTAGCAAGTCTCTCTATGCACCACACAGCGTACTGTATCTGTATCTCCTTTGTGCACTATTATATACTTTTGTCAGGTTTTGTGCCATGTTAATCAAATCTCAATCTTATATCTTGATCCTTATAATTGTAATTATATCTTCTCCCCTTGCTTACTTTTTGACTTGGACTGGATTGATATAAAATAACATTTTTTGGAAAATATTTACCTACTTAAGTTTGACTAATAAAAATTTAGAGTCTTATAACTATTTTACATAAAAATATTTGAGACTTTTTCCCATCTAATCTACTCTTTTTCTGTTGCTTCTTCTGCTCTTCATTGATTTTCTTCATATCTTCCTTGTCATGTCCTGTTCTTTAAATAGAAGTGGAAATGGACATAAAACAATTGTGCTGGTTACTTATTTCTGCAATATTTTCCTTATATCTCGTGCTATCTTTCACAATTATGATCCTTGACCCGAATATTCCTTCCTTTAAAATTATCGTTCATTTCATTGGTTTTAGATCATTATTTACAACTTTTCTTTCCTGTATGATGTATCCCTCACCATCTTTATTTTGCCGACTCTAACACGTAGATTGGGTTAGATATAACAGTCAATTTGGGGATTTAATTCTAAACATTGTATAGAAAGTCAAACATTATATTAAATGTCAAGAAAATTTAACTATTAAAACTAATTTACTCAATTAATTATATCTTAATAATTAACTTAATATTAATGTTACTAAAAGTAAAAAGCAATCTATATTTAAAAAATTAATTTAAACTAACATATACCAGTCTTAAAATAAAATCCAAATCAAAATTTTTCAATATTTATAAATTAAATGTAAGCTAACTTATATCAATCTTAAAATAAAATCCAAATCAAATTTGGTCAGATGTAAATTATTTTTATAATTTTTAAGAATAAAAAAACTTATAAATTGAAAAATCCTAACCCTTACTGCAATTGATAAATAAACTTTCAGATATATACGGATTATGTTGCGAACCGGGAGCAGAGCTATGGCCGACAGTTACTGGGCAATGATCAATCGGATTTAAAACAGCCATGGTCTTTTCATTCATAATTCTGCCAATTATGTAGGCCATATTTGATAAGATTATTTTTGAACGTTTGACTACTAATTTTAGGTGTCGCAGATAGAAATTGCCGTGGATAATATACTCATAAGAGTGACATTCGGAAGTCTAAATAGCAAGCCCTATTTGTGGACAACGGATTACCTCAGGTGTGAGGTATCGGGCATCAGTGAGCAACAAGGAATGGTGGAAGCAACATGCGAGAATAAGGTTAAAACCAGAAGCAGCCTTGCCATATAATTATAAACCACCGTTCATGCTGAAAATAAATTCAAAAGCAATATTTGACATAGAGTAATAACAGACAGAAATAATTTCTATCTAGAATAGCTAGAAAACTATCTTCTTTTTGTCAAAATGTGGGATACGTATGAGAATTCAATTTTCTTAAGGAAGCCTATGTTTTTTATCATATAATATTTGTAGATTATATTATTATGCAAGCCATTTTTAATTCGGAAATTTATAAAAGGTTTTCATTGATCTTCTAAAAAAAAATATGTTGCCATTAGTCCTCATCCAAAGAAACTAGAAGAAAAACGTTTTTGCTTTTTGATTCTTTTATCTGAAAATTTTGCGCGTCTACATCTACAACAAAAACGCTTCTGTGACAGATACAAACTTTTGCAAATGGTCTTTGTAACTGTACTGTGATTTCACCAATAAGTCCTAACCACAAATTCGAACATTAGGACTAAATAGTTCACTCCTTTTTATTTCAATAATCATATTGTTAAGCATATAAGTGCATACATTACAGAGATGATATGGAAGAGATTACATGGGCACAGTTCTAATCTGTTACCAGATGAAAAACCTCGTCGCCGAATATTGGTTTGAATGAGCATCATGATATTCTAGATTTAGATCGCCATGATTTCCCTTCATACTAAAACAACGAAAATAGAAAACATATATATGTGATAAAGCATACTTACTACGGCAACATTTAAATTATTTAAGATCTACAGATTATATAGTTCAATAGATATACTATTTGATATAGATTTCACTTAGCGTCATATTCAAGGACCAGAAGCGGGAGGACCGTTGTGTCCTACACCCGGGCTACGATCTGTCGGATCAGATGCCTCAATTACGTTTTCTTTCATAATTCTAACAATGCTTTCAACGTGAACTTTTTCGGAAGGAGATTTTCTGAAACTTTGCCTCTTGATTTCAGCTAACGGATACATCTTCAAACCACCATGTTTTTCCTCGCGAATATAATCCTGGTGTGGCTTGCTTT
Organism: Pseudotsuga menziesii; assembly: GCA_001517045.1. Taxonomy (NCBI): domain Eukaryota; kingdom Viridiplantae; phylum Streptophyta; class Pinopsida; order Pinales; family Pinaceae; genus Pseudotsuga; species Pseudotsuga menziesii. The sequence goes on along the minus strand of LPNX010792003.1, from coordinate 262,140 downwards.
CCGGAGAAGAAATCACAAGCCCTACTCCTTGAGGACGAATTATCGTACTACTCAAATCTCGAGCTTCACTGAAGGAGAGGCAACGGAGCAAACAATATGTGAGCATAATCATAAGAAAGAAAGCAGTCCTACCTGCATATAAACCACCTTTCATTTTGCAACAAATACCAAAACTAGTAGTCTCTACGAACAAAATTAGAAAGTAAACAAATATTGTTCTCGCAAAATTGGAAAGTAAATACTTGTGATGCATTTTGAAGAGGTCTCGCTGTCTTATTTATGGTTGAGAAATGAGATCGAACAAGATCCTTTAATCCATGAGCTCCAATCAAACACTTTCACGTATTCCTATCAGATTTAATTGTAACTAACTGTATATTAGGTATATGCTGTACGTTTTCGTTATCCAGGTTATGCTCATTAACATATATGTAGGTTATGCTCATTCACAATGTTATCAATACCTCCTGAGATAATGGTGAATAGGCAAAGTCGAGAAAGCGTGGGTGCTTTGTAAGATTAAATATATCTAAACGTGTGGCCGTCAGTATTTCTCTCAATTATATCTGTCAAACAATTCTAAAATATATCTAGTGGAATATCACTGGGATCATTTTCTATATCGTCGTAATATACAATTGACCACATTTTATTCAATTGTACGTTTCGCATTTTTGAAGGGACATGTCTGTTAACTCCCTTATATAATTTACGATATTCTTTATTTCATTCCGCGGGCACTAAATCATACTGGATATCGCTCGAATAATTTAGCATATTAACATTTGTGCTCTTCCAGCTCATGTGTTTTCATTGTAGAGGGGATCCATATACTAAAATATTATCTACTATCGTGCACCATCGACTATGGCCGGCAGAAACTCTGTTATTGTCTCCGGATCTTGGTAGCGCTATTGTAATGTCGATATCCGTGGTATAAAAATTGCTATTGTAAGTTTCATAATGTCATGTATATGCCACACATCCATTGTATATTAGTTATATCTGTTAAAAAACCATTGAATCAAAATACATTTTGTATCTTTCACTTTGTCCAAAAACTTAAACAATGTAATTTCATTTGTTAGTTATGAGGGGAAGGCTCGGGAGTGCCGCTCTCAATTTCTACAGACTTCATGTACAATGTACAGCTTCGCTTCACTGACATAGCTCAAAAATCAACCCAGCACCTATAGGGTTGTTACAGTTTGGATGCTATTGCTACCCGCACTTCCAAAATTGTGTTGCAGCTAGCTGTTACAAACAACAACACTCTATAAGCTTATTTTAGCTAGCTGTGAGTGCTCATGTCACCTACAGCATGCCCACAAGTGACTTCCTGCGTCCATAAACTTATCACAAACATTCTACTGAATAAATAAACATCATTCACACAAATGAACTCCGACTACTACAACAAACTCACATCAAGAAATAAAACTGAGTTTTCTAACTCAAGAATAGAGTAAACACAAAAAAAGAACACAGTAAATTTCAGAGTTCAACTCTGTGTATTAATCTACATCTTGGTCTCTCCAAACATGATTATAAGCTAGGTATATATAGGATATTTAGCTAAGTTGGTCATTAACTGCTACTTGACCCTTCATGATACAAAAACGGTCTTCTTTGCAAATGCTCCGTTACAGTCTATTAGAGTCTAACAGAGTGGAAAACGTTGACACCTCTTCAGTAAGTTGATGCGCTCTGCTGGCTTAATCAAAACAATTTTTCATAATCTATAATTTTAATGTTTGTTAGAATTTAATAAATTTTCTTCCCTTTCATGAGCTGCAATAGGAACAGTGAACACCCTTCAAAAATTGGCTTTTCAAAAACAATGTAATGCTCTACTTCGATAATTATTTCATGAGCTGTGATAAGGGCTGCAACTGCTTCTTAAGAAATTGATGTGGTGTGTTGTCCATTCGAAACTTTGACAGCATGGCAAAAAACAAAACGGTGTGGCGGTGCTGCAACTCTTTATGATTGCAATGGCCACAAATCTGGGTGGTTACATTTCTGGCAGTTAAGTATATTGAACAATGTTGCCTCTTCAGCTTTCCAGCAGGAAATTTTTCTCAGCAGCGGAGTAATTAACTACTTCCAACATTCTCCCCTCTAATTACTACACCTAAAATACATCAAACGCAAACAACTACAGTTTTTACAAAACAACATTTCAACTATAATGCCCGTTGGTCTAAGTCTTAGCAAGGCTTACATCAGTATCAAACCAACTTCAAAAATTTGTTCACATTCTTTGTTGGAACATACATGGGAATCATTTCTGTTTCTTTCGACTCCAAACTTTGAAATATGCAAACTTTGTTTTATGTTTTATCTTCATCTTTACCTTGATCTTCTTCAGCTCTTGCTTCATTTGTGGCTTCAGCCATTTCTTCATCTTCACTTTGCATCTTAATAATCTGAACTCCTTTTGCTCAGCAACTCCACGATACTTGTTCTCCTCAAAATATAATATTTCAGCATCAAGACCATTGCATTCAATCTTCTTGGCCTTTGCAAACCAATCATTAATTATAATTTCAATTACATCATTCTCAACTTCGTCTTCATCATTACTTGGCTTAAAATGCCAAACTTTATACCAAAGATACTTTTGATTTTTCATCTTCATTTTCTTCTTTACCTTCAATATTTTCTTTGATTCCACAAATCCATTATGATCAACTTCAACTGCAAAACATTCTTCAATTTACTTATCATCATTCAAATTTTCAATGTCCTTTATCCCAAGGACTTCAATGCAAATATTTTCTTTTGAATACTGCAACGTGGGTATGCAAATATCCCACAAGCTATCTTCATTCTGTAGACACATTAATTGATAATAATTCTCAATTTCTTCTGGACTCCATGACATGAAGATCTTTTCAACTGATTCTTCAACCAATTCATCTTTGATGCAATTTTCTTCTTTCAAATCAAACTCATCATTTCCAATATCATCTTCAAGGGATTCTTCTTCATCTTTGATTGGTTTCTCACCTGCAAATTCAAACATTTTGTCAACATTATACAAATGATCATACTGTGAACCTGTTGGGGCCTGGAAATTAGCAGGCGACAACAGTAAGGGATTCTCCCCAATCAACGTTCCCAAATAGCCCGTTGACTGTTTGGTATAGGGAATCCGTCTGGTTTTACGGTCTGGCTACCGTAGATCAAAGTAACAACAAGGGTTTACCGGTTGCGGCCTGGTCCATCAGAATTTGTATTTTGACTTAAGAATGATATGCAAGTATCTAACTAATTATGCAGGGTGGTGAAGGATGCGGGGAGAAGTCACAATGTAATGCGCAGGTTCTTACCTATCGTTTTAGGCTCACCGGCACTAAAATCACACATGCATCTATGCACTGACCTATCTATCTGTCTACCTATTTATCTCTATCTACCTATCCCCGGGGAGCCAAATTATATTTAATAAATATGAGCAATGCGGATGTGCACACATGATAAAAGCAATTACAGATAGCTGACATTTACTTTTACAGGCATGAACAATGAAAGATATTTCCACAACTAGCTAACCAATTGCTTCATAATAAGCATGCATTACTCAGGGTGGTTATTTCATAAAATAAATCAGAAATCATTTAAACAAGACATAGGTCATAAGTTAGAACGATCTCATGAGTCACGGATACAATGCTGAACAAAAAAGTAGTTCATCTTACGAATATCCATGGCAAAACATTTGAAATCCCACTGATCTTCTTTCAACAGGAAAACTGTAATTTTTATTGCAAAAGGAAATAGTTCTTCTTACAACAACCTTCCAGTCTTACTGGGGAAAAAAACCCCTTTCCCTTCTACCCTTCCTACTTTTATACAAAAAGGTAGAAATGGTTGGGTTGCCCAAAGTGACCTTTGGGCTTCCCCAATGCTTCATTTTCCCAAAACTTTTACAAAATATTAAATTAATACAAAGTTGACCGGTCCTCTATGAGGAGGGCCCCGTTTGATTTTCAAGGAATTTTTTCCACACTGTTGCCTCAGCAGCGAGGCCTTCAAAAGCGCATGGCTTTAGGAACTAGATGTTAATTTCAAACTTGTCGACTTGGTTTCTGATGGCTTCGATCCTTGCTGGGCTCAACCGAAGCTGGTCTTCTAGAATCTGTATGCTAACGACTGCGTGGCCCACCTCATTCTTCAGCACTACGGCATCAATGGATTGAATCTACTGCGTCTTGGCATCTGCATCTTGATGCCTTCTCTGCAATATGTCCACAAAGGTCTCATGATTCAGGAACTCTTCAAACCTAAGCTCAGCCTCTCTCTGGCAGCGGTTATAAGCATTGAGGAACCTTTTAAAATACTCCGAGCATGCTACCTGTGTCCTCTTGACAGTCTTCTTAAAGTCTTCAGCAGTGTTGATAGAAAACTCTACCAGGTTGTGATCTCTCTTAAGGGCTTGATGGTCTTTCACTCGTAGCCCTTCTGGAATCTCAGCATCATCTTCTGGTCTTGCCATTCTGGCGTTCAAGACCTCAAGAACATCTTGGGACCTATCTACGAAATAGGAGAAAGTTTCTATGATATACTCTAACCTGCTATCCATCTGAAGAACTTTGCATCTTTCTTCTTCCAAAGCAGTCTGCAGCTGCAGCATTTTAGCCTTTTGCGCTAGGATATATTCTTTAAACGGCTGTAGATCGACCTACTGTTCCTTTGTTGTCTCTAGTTCAGTAGTCAGAGATGCCAGCTGCTCTTTTAGTCCTTGGGTGTATGCAGTATTGGATTCATAGATAATATACTGCTGCACTTCTAGGTCTTCCACTTTTGCCCTCAACTGTTCCTTTTCATTCTTCATATCTTGAACTTCCTGTTGCGCATTTTCTAGAGCCTCTTGTGTTGTTTCCTTGGCTTCCGCCTCTACCTGGAGGGCATGGATTTCACCCTTTGTGGATTCCATTTCCCTTAGCATGTGTTCATACTTCCTCTTAAGTCTGCTACCCTCTCCTCTTTCTTGCCTCAGTGTGTCCTTTAGCTGAGGAGTGGTTTTCTTTTCTGATTCTAATTCAACCATCACCTCTTTATATTATCAGTGGAGGCATCAATTAGTGCAGCCTCGGCTCTTATCATGAGCATGGGATCTTTATCTGTCCCTAACATGACTATTGTATCTGTGACCATCTTCCCTGATAGATATTTCGCCTCCACCTTCTTTTTCGTCCTCCTCATTATTCTTTTAGTGGCCCTGTCATAGTATATAGTACTGAACTCAGGGACTTCTTCCCCCTTCTTATAGACTAAAGGCACTATTTGGAGCATAGGGGTTACAGGAGTGCTAGCAGTAGGTACTTGAAGGATCTACACCTCAGGGTTTTCCTCTTCCTGACGCTGCCCTGTTAGTGTTTCAGAGGCTGACTGTTGCGTTAACTTTATCTTCTTAGCCTCCTTCCCTTGGAGCTCTTCATTTAGTTTTCTCTGTGCTTCTTCGGCTGCTTTCCTGGCTGCTTCTTCTTCTCCTCTGGCTGCTTCTTTTGCTAGTTCAGCTGCTTCCTGGCTAGCTTTCCTTTTCTCTTCTTCTCCCTTCTGCAGCCACTCTGCAGCCTCATTTTCCAGCCTCTGAGCTTCCTCCCTTATCCTTTTGGCTCCTTCTTCAGCTCTGGCTTGTTCAGCTTTGGCCTGCTCTGCCCCTTTTCCACCTTTGGTGGAGTTTTTTGGTTTGAATCTTCTGCTGAGTGCCATCATGTTTGGAGCTCTCAGAAAAATAGATTCATCCTTATCATAATTATGGGTATATTCAAAGAAAACTTTATGCTTCTTGCAGTGCTCAGCCACTTTACCCTGAGTGTCATTTCGCCGGAAAGGCATCTCCCCAAAATGGAACTTCCCTAGTTCCTCTATAAATTCCGCAGCTTGTTTCACTTTGGTGAATCTGCAGCTGCTTAACTTGAATGGTAAAGGGGGATATGCAACCTTCCTATGATGGAACAAGAAATGACCAACTCCGTCAATGAACACTTGTCTGACCGCCTCTTTGTGGACTATATAATCCGTTGCATATTTTGGCAGCAGATAGGGTGTCTTTGATCCTCCATACATTCTAAGATACATCTCGTTTTCTGTTAGGAAATAATCTCCATACTCCTCTTTTACCTGCATAGCCTCTTCCAACATCCAATCACATTCCATCCAGAAGATAAGCTTGTATAGTGGCATAATGAAATGCTCACATACTTCTCTGTAATAACTGTGGTATTGATGAGCCCACAGTGGTTTGTAAGCTGCATATATGGGCATTCTTTCCCTATCCCAGGCACACTGGAGACCGGGGAAAGGGTGGTTGCATAGTATGCAGTCTATGAAAAAGGAACTCATATAGAATTCAGATTTTTTCCGGGATTCTCCTCCTCCCAAGGCTGCAGCTACGCAAGAAGAGAGATTGCTTGACATGAGGCTGGCCCAGTTGAATATTTTTCCTTCTGTCACCACATGGAACATAAGGGGTATCCACTCCAATTTGAAGAGTCTACCATTGGCTCTACCAAAGATCCGATTTAGCATCAGAGCTATAAACTTGTAAGGAGCTCTTAAGCTCACTGTATCATAATCTTCGGTTGCTCTGTGTCGATAGAGCTTTCCTGGCAAGAGAATTCTCTTCAGGGTTTCTACTAAATCCATCCTGAGGTTATCCAACCAATCATTTGACAAGAAGACTTGAGGCTCTGGCAGGTGGTAAGCCAGCACCACGTATCCTGGGCTAAATGCAGCATAGCCCTGACCTTCGACATTTCCAATAAGCATTGTGTTGTTGTTTGTGTGGGGCAGAATCCATCTCATAACATCAGAGCATGGGAACAGCTCTAGTCTGGTAGCCACCTTCATGATGGCGGATTTTTCTATGTTGGCATAAATGGGCTCCTCTTCGAGACCCATGTCTGGGACTTCCCTGTGGGAAATCAGTCTATGTATCTCACCCCATTTGTACTCGGGTTCAACACTCGAGATACACTGGGTGTCCTCATAGATATATGCAGTCTTTGTTTCTGTTTCTGGTGCTAGTAATTCTTCTACCGCTGGGGCCTTCTTTTTCTGCCTTTTGGACATTGTAAGTTCTTCTGCCATGTATAACATTATGATATTAAGCAATTTGAATTTGCGAACATGGTGCAACAGTTTATTCTTTCTTAAGTGTATCATTACTGTAATGAATTTAAGACATAAGCCCTTCAGGCTGAAGAATTGAACTAATATGAAATACTGTGCAATGTGCTATTATCCTATGTTAATGTGCAAGCAAGAAAAGAAACCAACACATGTATGCACAACCTAGCCATGTCCTGACTATCAGAACTACCAGCACGAAATAGACTCAGTCCACTACTGCAATATAATGAGCAATGTCCTTCTGCTGTATGATACTACAACTTGATCAATCATGACTTGGCTAGTATTAAATCTATATTATTTGACAGTATGCCAATTTTTTCCATGATAACAACTCATACAGCAAATGTATGTATTTCCAACGCAAGGTGCAAATGTAACTATCCCACAAATCATTAGGGTGATCTATTGCATAACGAAAGAAAACGGGAGGGGGAGAAAATTAAAATTATGCTAGCCGCCTAGGTTTTCTTCACCAAACACTTTGATCAAAACGATGCCCGCAGAAGCTAATTACATCAATTCAACAACATGCTGTAGGCATTAGCATCGATTTTCTGCACACGGCGCTCTCCCCAGAACCACTATCCATGCTATCCGTAAAAAGCAAACCACCACCACAGCACATCCCCCTTTGACCTCCTAGGTTTTCAGAGCAACAAGAAACGCTGGACTGCGCGGGACGACGCAGGCAAGAGGCTGGCACTCGAAACTGGGAAAATGGAAAAAATGATTCACAGTGGAACCATTTAAACCACAAGAAAACTGTGCAAACTACCTATGAACCTCATTATTACAAGGGGAAGACAGGTGCAGGCGGCATAACGCCCGCCTGCACTACCTTGATCCACTGTGTGAGGGTGAAATAATATGGTCGAGGTCAAGAAAATATATTATGCAGGTTTTAAAGGAAAAACGCCCCTCCCCCCTAACTGATATTAGTTAACCTAACTGGGAAATCTCAATACGGGTGCAAAACATAAGAAAAATGACTATGGCACATAGCCGCGGGGGAAAAAACTCCGTGTGCAGGCAGAATGGGAAATGAGGGTACAAACCTAGTAATACCCCCACCAAAGCAAACATCACCCAATCAAAAACCTTGAATAGAAAGAGGTATGGCGATACCGAGCCTACCTAGCAGTAATACACAACTGGTGAGGCGACAACGGTTGAGCTTCCAACCGACACCTGGACGTGGGTACAAGCATGGAGCTCCACAAAGTTCGCAGGATCGGTAGCGCGGAGAGCATGGCGACAGCTCATGCCCAAAATAACAATAAAAAATCCAAACCCCTGCCCCCTGTATATATAAAAGAGTCGCATGTGCGAGAGCTCTAAATCGGCCACGAAACCAAATGTGATTCGGGCATCTAGAACCCCAGACCGTCCGCAACGGCGGACGGTCCCCAGCACCAACTCACCTGCAATGGTTCATAGAATGTGTGAAACACAATGATCGGGCGTCGATGAGGACCGAGATCGGAGACCAAGAACTCAGACTCCCCGAAAATGACGGATATTGATAAGTTGAACTTCGCCCTCAACGGTAGAAAGAGGGCTCTGATACGCGGTCAGGAGAAAAAACAAAACGCAACTCGGAGGGTGAGAGAAAGTCAAAGCCCAAAATGATCCATAACAGCGGTCGCCAAAAGTGAAGATCTGTCTGCAACGTTGGACGAGGGAGAACTCAATCCCTCCGATGAAGAATAAAAAACCACCCGATACACCAAAGAATCGAAACCCACTCGCAACGGCGGGGCAATCAAAATCCATCCGCACGGTGAAGAATTGAAAACCACCCGCAACGACGGACAGTCAAATATACTTAACTCCTGATTCAAAATGGTTTTGAAAGATATGCAAAACAACGATGAGTTCAATCAAGGATGGGATTCTTCCCAGCATTAGAGGAGAAAAACATATTGATTGATAGCAATTCAAAGTGTTGTAAAACATTCCAAAAAATCCATAGACCAGAAGTCACTACACTAAAACCAGGAATAAAACCAGCTTATTCAAAGTAAAGGAGGGTCCTAAAATTTTTTAGAATTTTGGGCAATTGTTGCAGGTGCAACAATTGGCGACTACCTGGTGAACCCCAGATCTCTGAATTAACTCTCTCTCCCAGCTTAAGACTGTCTGAATAAACTTAAGACTGTCTGAATAAAATTGAAATCTTCTAGATGTATGTATCCCTAAGTAGGCCAACTTATGCATTAAATTACTTAAAAGAAGTCCATCCTTTTTGGGAAAAGGTAACATCAGTGGTGCTTCAGGTTCGAATAACTCTTTTGAGGCCAAATGGATGAGATTTATTTTACCTGCCCTTTGGTAGCTACAGTTTAGACACCACAGGATTGTGATAGAGAGTGACAGCATTATCCTTTTGTTCCTCATTCCCATGCCAATTTGCACTTTTGTGCCTTCTGAACTTTAGTTCTTTTGATATGAGTCTTCCTGCAGCCCTTTCTTACTGAATTTTAACTCAGGATCCTCTATCCCATAGTGTCCTTTTGTGTGAACAATATACTTTGTAGTTCAGTTCACAGACGGAGAGGATCTTGTGGCCATTTGGTACTTTACGCTTTGAGATTAATGCTTTTCGAGCTTTGCTTTGATATGTCTTGTTTCTTTCAGGAGCTTTGACTCTGAATATCTTTTAGCCTTTTCTTAATTTATGGCCTGGGATCATTTATATATGATAAATTGTTCCACTCTGCTTCCTTTCTGTGGGTCTTTTGCTGTCACTTCCTTGGGTATTTAAGATGTGAAATGGATGGAGCCTCGAAATTACTTGAGACCTTTTTCACTCTTGAGTTATTTACAGGGATTAAGTAAGACTTCAAATGAATACTCTGCCAGTTAGGAATATGGTTACTAGAAGACACTCTATACTTTTAAGCACAGTCTTTCACTCAAGATTTTGGTTAATACAGAACCCTGATGTTTCCATTGCAACCAAAAGTTTCCCCCTTATTCAAAATCTAAAAGAAAACTAGCAAAGCTATAAAGAAAACAGCAGCAAAGCAAGTAATCAAAAGAAAGAAAACATCAAAGCATAAGAAAACAACATAAGCAACAAAGTAATTTATTTATGTACAAAAGAAAATAAAAATTTGCTCATTCCTGCAAAATTATAAACCTAAAAAATGAGGAATGAGCTGGATTTAGACAAGAATTGCCTAACCATGGTCTAACTGTGCTGTTATTGAAATGGAACCCATATCTAAGATCCTACAGTCATTTCTTTCAGCCTGAGGGAGTTGAAGGAGCTTAGGCTGATTGTCCATCATAGGACTAGCCCCTTTTGAGGTATGATGCTCTAGCTTAAGCTCAGTGAGATAGTTTCCCAGGATAGAATCAGCAGACTCATTTCCTTCTCCTAACTTAGTGACAGTATACTTCATATATGGTTCTCTCAAAATTTTTATATGACTTTGGGTACCCTTGAGAGGCAACCATAGATGAGACCAGTATGAAGTAAAATATCCTTTCATCCTGGCAGTCCAATCTCGGTTGAGAATGAGCCCATATCCCCTTGGTATATCAGCCACCATTATGTCAATAAATTGACATATTTTGTTGTTTGCAACCAAACGAATGAGGACATTCTTCATTTCACCCACCACCTTAACTCCTGTGTGATCTAATTGCATTACTTCATGAGGTGTGGACACTGGCTGTCCATTAATCCTTTTACAAATCTCAAGGGGCATCACATTTACTACTGCTCCAGAGTCTACTAAGCAATTATGCACATTGTAATTCAGCATCTCTAGAGTCAAAAGAAAAGGATGGGTTTCAAGGTTTTCTTTCCAACCTGGTTCTTGGTCTTCTTCTCTTGGTTGGTTTTGAATAGGTATATCCTTTGCTAGCTCTTGAGTTTCATCAGAGTTCTCCCCACTGATCACTATCTTTTCCTCTACAGGATCGACAGTCTTAGTGGTTGGTTCTGTCCTCTGGTCGAGGGTATTGTTCAGATGTGCTTTGCCCTCATCCAGTTTCTTAACATTCTCCTGCAAACTGTTAACCTTAGAAATCATTGCATTGTCTTGGCTGGTGAAAACTTTGTCCTTTCTAGTTATGGGTGTGCATTCAGATTTAGCAGTGTCATCTCCAATGTTAAACAGTGAAATACCATTCCATGAGAACATAGTATCATCCTCTGGTTTGCTTATGATCTGTTTCTCCTTTTCTTCCTCACCAATGTCATTGAATGTAACCATTGATGACACTTCTTCTCAGAGTGAGGTTGTTGATGAAAGGTACAGAAATTATCCCCTCCTATTTTTGTTATGTTTATTGATGCCAAATTAAGAGGTGGGACTTGCCATTGGTTGTTATCTTCCTTTTTTGGATAGTGTGGCTTATTGGTTTTCTGAATGTCCCTCTCCTTCTCCAGGTCTACAATTCAGTTGGACATTTTCTGAAGCACTTTCATCATCTCATGATAATCATGTGGTTGATCTTCTCTAGATTTAAACAGCAGTGAGCTTCTTCTTACAGTGGTCTTCTCTTCACATGAATCAGGGTAATCCTCTATACTCTCACTTTCTGCCTCTACTCTTTCGGCCTCCTCATAAGTTTCCACCAATGTAGGCTTGGCTTTCATTTTGGTAAACATGGCCAGCTCAGGACCTAGTGCTGAGGTATAATATTCAATTAAAACTTTGTTAGAAGGTCTTTCCATAGCGAATTTTTTTTTTAAGTACAATGAAAATCTCTGGGTGAAACTATGTACCTTTTCATTCTTCTCTTTTCTCAACAAACCAAGCCCTTTCATCAACGAGGCATGCGTCTTCTGAGTTGTGTATCTACTTCTGAAAACCATTTCAAATGTGTCCCAGTTAGGAATGGAGTTTGCGGGTAGACCAAGATACGAAAAACTTGCTGCTGCTTTAAAAGTATGAGGAAACAATCTGCAAACTACATCTTCATACTCCCTAGCCCTTAGCCCTTCTAATGCTAGGTAGAAACTTTGAAGGTGATCATCTACAGTGATATTTTCCACAGGGTCAAACTTTGGCAAGAGCTTGTCAAAGGCTTGAGGAAGGTTATGCAAAGGAGGAGTTAGGTTCAGAGGTGACCTAGCTCTCCATGCCGGCAGGGGGTTGGGTTGATTACCAGCCATGAGCAAAGGTAAACAGATAAACCACTAGGAAAAACAATCATTCAAGGATAGCACCGGAAACTGTGAATACTTGGGTTAGGTTGAAAGCTTCAAACATCTGCTGGTAGGATGGTTTCGGGAAATTAAGTTCCACGACCAGCCTTTACTGGCGGCCCTCCTTCTAGCGCCAAAACTATTGTGGCCTGGAAATTCGCAGGCGACAATAGTAAGGGATTCTCCCCAATCAATGTTCCCAAATAGCCCGTTGACTGTTTGGTATAGGGAATCCGTCCGGTTTTTCGGCCCGGCTACCGTAGGTCAAAGTAACAACAAGGGTTTACCGGTTGTGGCCTGGTCCACCGGAATTTGTATTTTGACTTAAGAATGATATGCAAGTATCTAACTAATTATGTAGGGTGGTGAAGGATGAGGGGAGCAGTCACAATGTGATGTGCAGGTTCTTACCTATCGTCTTAGGCTCATCGGCACCAGAATCACACATGCATCTATGCACTTACCTAGCTATCTGTCTACCTATTTATCTCTATCTACCTATCCCCAGGGAGCCAAATTATATTTAATAAATATGAGCAATGCGGATGTGCACACATGATAAAATCAATTACAGATAGCTAACATTTACTTTTACAGGCATGAACAATGAAAGATATTTCCACAACTAGCTAACCAATTCCTTCATAATAAGCATGCATTACTCAGGGTGGTTATTTCATAAAATAAATCAGAAATCATTTAAATAAGACATAGGTCATAAGTTAGAACGATCTCATGATTCACGGTTACAATGCTAAAAAACAAAGTAGTTCATCTTTCGACTATCCATGGAAAAACATTTGAAATCCCACTGATCTTCTTTCAACAGGAAAACTGTAATTTTTATTGCAAAAGGAAATAGTTCTTCTTACAACAACCTTCCAGTCTTACTGGGGAAAAAATCCCCTTTCCCTTCTACCCTTCCTACTTTTATACAAAAGGTAAAAATGGTTGGGTTGCCCAAAGTGACCTTTGGGCTTCCCCAACGCTTCATTTTCCCAAAATTTTTACAAAATATTAAATTAATACAAAGTTGACCGGTCCTCTATGAGGAGGGTCTCGCTTGATTTTCAAGGAATTTTTTCCACGCTGTTGCCTCAGCAGCGAGGCCTTCAAAAGCGCATGGCTCTAGGAACTGGATGTTAATTTCAAACTTGTCGACTTGGTTCCTGATGGCTTTGATCCTTGTTGGGCTCAACCGAAGTTGGTCTTCTAGAATCTGTATGCTAATGGCTGCATGGCCCACCTCGTTCTTCAGCACTATGACATCAATGGATTGAATTTGCTGCGTCCTGGCCTCTGCATCTTGATGCCTTCTCTGCAATATGTCCACAAAGGTCTCATGATCTGGGAACTCTTCAAACCTAAGCTCAGCCTCTGTCTGGCAGCGGTTATAAGCATTGAGGAACCTTTTAAAATAATCCGAGCATGCTACCTGTGTCCTCTTGACAGTATTCTTAAAGTCTTCAGCAGTGCTGATGGAAAACTCTACTAGGTTGTGATCTCTCTTAAGGGTTGATGGTATTTCGCTGGTAGCCCTTCTGGAATCTCAGCATCATCTTCTGGTCTTGCCATTCTGGCGTTCAAGACCTCAAGAACATCTTGGGACTTGTATACGAAATAGGAGGAAGTTTCTATGATCTCCTCTAACCTGCTGTCCATCTGAAAAACTTTGCATCTTTCTTCTTCCAAAGCAGTCTGCAGCTGCAGCATTTTAGCCTTTTGCGCTAGGATATATTCTTTAAATGGCTGCAGATAGACCTGCTGTTCCTTTGTTGTCTCCAGTTTAGCAGTCAGAGATGCCAGCTTCTCTTTCAGTCTTTGGGTGTATGCAATATTGGATTCATAGATAATATACTGCTACGGTTCTAGGTCTTCCACTTTTTCCCTCAAGTGTTCCTTTTCATTCTTCAGATCTTGAACTTCCTGTTGCGCATTTTCTAAAGTCTCTTGTGCTGTTTCCTTGGTTTGCACCTCTACCTGGAGGGCATGGATTTCACCCTTTGTGGATTCCATTTCCCTTAGCATGTGTTCATACTTCCTCTTAAGTCTGCTACCCTCTCCTCTTTCTTGGCTTAGTGTGTCCTTTAGCTGAGCAGTGGTCATCTTTTCTGATTCTAATTCAACCATCACCTTACTTATATTATCAGCGGAGGCATCAATTAGTGCAGCCCCATCTCTTATCGTGAACATGGGATCTTTATCTGTCCCTAACATGACTGCTGTATCTGTGACCATCTTCCCTGATAGATCTTTCGCCTCCACCTTCTTTTTCGTCCTCCTCATTATTCTTTTAGTGGCCCTGTCATAGTATACAATACTGAAATCAGGGACTTCTTCCCCCTTCTTCTGGACGAAAGGCACTATTTGGAGCACAGGTGTTACAGGAGTGCTAGCAGTAGGTACTTGAAGGATCTACAGCTCAGGGTTTTCCTCTTCCTGACTCTGCCCTATTAGTGTTTCAGAGGTTGACTGTTGTGTTAACTTTATCTTCTCAGGCTCCTACCCTTGGAGCTCTTCATTTAGTTTTCTCTGTGCTTCTTCGGCTGCTTGCCTGGCAGCTTCTTCTTCTCCTCTGGCTGCTTCTTTTTCTATTTCAGCTGCTTCCTAGGTAGCTTTCCTTTTCTCTTCTTCTCCCTTCTGCAGCCACTTTGCAGCCTCATTTTCCATCCTTTGAGCTTCCTCCCTTATCCTTTTGTCTCCTTCTTCAGCTCTGTCTTGTTCAGCTTTGGCCTGCTCTGCCCCTTTTCCACCTTTGGTGGGGTTCTTTGGTTTGAATCTTCTGCTGAGTGCTGTCATGTTTGGAGCTCTCTGAAAAACAGATTCATCCTTATCATAATCATGGGTATATTCAAAGAACACTTTATGCTTCTTGCAGTGCTCAGCCACTTTACCCTGAGTGTCATTTTGCCGGAAAGGAATCTCCCCAAAATGGAACTTCCCTAGTTCCTCTATAAATTCCGCAGCTTGTTTCACATTGGCGAATCTGAAGCTACCTAACTTGAATGGTAAAGGGGGATATGCAGCCTTCTTATGATGGAACAAGAAATGACCAACTCCGTCAATGAACACTTGTCTGACCGCC
This sequence comes from Pseudotsuga menziesii, assembly GCA_001517045.1. NCBI lineage: Eukaryota > Viridiplantae > Streptophyta > Pinopsida > Pinales > Pinaceae > Pseudotsuga > Pseudotsuga menziesii. The sequence continues at coordinate 246,745 of LPNX010792003.1, read as the reverse complement.
TCTTTGTGGACTATATAATCCATTGCATATTTTGGCAATAGATAGGGTGTCTTTGATCCTCCATACATTCTAAGATACATCCCGTTTTCTGTTAGGAAATAATCTCCATACTCCTCTATTACCTGCATAGCCTCTTCCGACATGCAATCACATTCCGTCTGGAAGATAAGCTTATATAGTGGCATAATGAAATGCTCACATACTTCTCTGTAATAAATGTGGTATTGATGAGCCCACAGTGGTTTGTAAGCTGCATATATGGGCATTCTTTCCCTATCCCAGGCACACTGGAGACCGGGGAAAGGCTGGTTGCATAGTATGCAGTCTATCAAAAAGGAACTCATATAGAATTCAGATTTTTTCCGGGCTTCTCCTCCTCCCAAGGCTGCAGCTATGCAAGAAGAGAAACTGCTTGACATGAGGCTAGCCCAGTTGAAGATTGTTCCTTCTATCACCACATGGAACATAAGGGGTATCCACTCCAATTTGAAGATTCTACCATTGGCTCTACCAAAGATCCGATTTAGCATCAGAGCTATAAACTTGTAAGGAGCTCTTAAGCTCACTCTATCATAATATTCGGTTGCTCTGTGTCGATAGAGCTTTCCTGGCAAGAGCATTCTCTTCAGGGTTTCTACTAAATCCATCCTGAGGTTATCCAACCAATCATTTGACAAGAAGACTTGAGGCTCTGGCAGGTGGTAAGCCAGCGCCACGTATCCTGGGCTAAATTCAGCATAGCCCTAACCTTCAACATTTCCAATAAGCATTGTGTTGTTGTTTGTGTGGGGCAAAATCCATCTCATAACATCAGAGCATGGGAACAGCTCCGGTCTGGTAGCCACCTTCATGATGGCAGATTTTTCTATGTTGGCATAAATGGGCTCCTCTTCGAGACCCATGTCTGGGACTTCCCTGCGGGAAATCAGTCTGTGTATCTTGCCCCATTTGTACTCAGGTTCAACACCTGAGACACACTAGGTGTCCTCATAGATATATTCAGTCTTTGTTTCTGTTTCTGGTGCTGGTACTTCTTCTACCCTTGGGGCCTTCTTTTTCTGCCTTTTGGACATTGTAAGTTCTTCCTGCCATGTATAACATTATGATATTAAGCAATTTGAATTTGTGAACATGGTGCAACAGTTTATTCTTTCTTAAGTGCATCATTACTGTAATGAATTTAAGACATAATCCCTTCAGGCTGAAGAATTGAACTAATATGAAATACTGTGCAATGTGCTATTATCCTATGTTAATGTGCAAGAAAGAAAAGAAACCAACACATGTATGCATAACCCAGCCATGTCCTGACTATCAGAACTACCAGCAAGAAATAGACTCAGTCCACTACTGCAATAGAATGAGCAATGTCCTTCTGCTGTATGATACTACAACTTGATTAATCATGACTTCGCTGGTATTAAATCTATATTATTTCACAGTATGCCAGTTTTTTCCATGTTAACAACTCATATAGAAAATGTATGTATTTCCAACGCAAGGTGCAAATGTAACTATCCCACAAATCATTAGGTTGATATATTGCATAACGAAAGAAAATGGTAGGGAGAGAAAATTAAAATTATGCTAGCCGCCTAGGTTTTCTTCACCAAACACTTCGATGAAAACGATGCTCGCAGAAGCTAATTACATCAATTCGACAACATGCTGTAGGCATTAGCATCGATTTTCTGCACATGGCGCTCTCCCTAGAACCACTATCCATGCTATCCATAAAAAGCAAACCACCACCACAGCACATCCCCCTTTGACCTCCTAGGTTTTCAGAGCAACAAGAAACGCTGGACTGTGTGGGACGATGCGGGCAAGAGGCTGGGACTCGAAACCGGGCAAATGGAAAAAATGACTCACAGTGGAACCATTTAAACCACAAGAAAACTGTGCAAACTACCTCTGAACCTCATTATCACAAGCGGAAGACAGGTGCAGGTGGCATAACACCCGCCTGCACTGCGTTCATCCACTATGTGCGGGTGAAATAATACGGCCGAGGTCAAGAAAAGATATTATGCGGGTTTTAAAGGAAAAACGCCCCTCCCCCCTAACTGATATCGGTTAACCTAACTGGGAAATCTCAATACGGGTGCAAAACATAAGAAAAATGACTATGGCACATAACTGCGGGGGGAAAAAATCCATGCGCAGGCAGAATGGGAAATGAGGGCACAAACCTAGTAATACCCCCACCAAAGAAAACATCACCCAATCAAAAACCTTGAATAGCAAGAGGTATGGCGATACCAAGCCTACCTGGCAGTAATGCACAGCTGGTGAGGCGACAACGGTTGAGCTTCCAACCAACACCTGGATGTGGGTACAAGCACGGAGCTCCACAAATTTCACAGGATCGACAGTGTGGAGAGGACGACGAGAGCTCGGGCCCAAAATAACAATAAAAAATCCAAACCCCCGCTCCTCGTATATATAACAGAGTCGCACGTGTGAGAGCTCTAAATCGGCCGCGAAACCAAATGTGATTCGGGCAACTAGAACCCGAGACTGTCCGCAACGGCGGATGGTCCCTAGCACCAAATCACCCGTAATGGTTAATAGAACGTGTGAATCACAATGATCGGGTGTCAGCGAGGACCGAGATCGAAGACCAAGAACCCGGACTCCCTCGAAACGGCGGATATTGATAAGTTGAACTCCGCCCTCAACGGTAGAAAGAGGGCTCCGATATGCGGCTGGGAGAAAAAACAAAACACAACTTGGAGGGTGAGAGAAAGTCAAAGCCCAAAATGATCTGTAATAGCGGTCGCCAAAAGTGAAGATCTGTCTGCAACGTTGGACGAGGGAGAACTCAACCCCTCCGATGAAGAATCAAAAACCACCTGATACGCCAAAGAATCGAAACCCACCCACAATGGCGGGGCAATAAAAAACCATCCGCATGGTGAAGAATTGAAAACTACCCGCAACGGCGGACAGTCAAATATACTTAACTCCCGATTCAAAACGGTTTTGAAAGATATGCAAAACAACGATGAGTTCGATCAAGGATGGGATTCTTCCCAGCATTAGAGGAGAAAAACAGATCAATTGATAGCAATTCAAAGTGCTGTAAAACATTCCAAAAAATCCATAGACCAGAAGTCACCAGACTAAAACCAAGAAGAAAACCAACTTATTCAAAGTAAAGGAGGGTCCTCAATTTTTTTAGAATTTTGGGCAATTGTTGCAGGTGCAACAGAACCATATTGGTTCGTTTCATTTTGTTCTTCTCTGAGAGATGTATCTATCTCTTCTTTCAAATATTCCTTTGTTGTTGCAACAAGGTAATCAACTTTCTTCATTTCTGCTTCCACAACCAGACTTTCATTTTTATCATCATATCTTGGCTTTTCAAGCCATTCTTCCAAAAATTTCAATTGTTCATCAAGAACATCATTCATCATTTCAGATTCTTTGTCTACAACAGAACATACAACACTTTGAGTGTTATCATTATGGAACTCTATCACTATCACTGCTTCTGCAATCACCAAATCATCAACATTTTCAGCATCATTATAAATTCTTTTTTCTTGTACTTTATCTATTTCATTTGCTACAACTTCTGTGCAATCTTCAACAATCTTATCAAATTATTCAACAAAATTAAAATCATCAATATTTTCAAAAAACTCATAAACAGGTTCAAGCACTTCAACACAATGCACTTTATCTTTCTTAGCTTTTGGTGTTGCTCCACATACTGTTGATATGACAGTCTTCACCCTATCATCATGATCATCATTGACCATTTCTTCTCCATGGAAAATTTTACAAATACTGGCTGCTTCATTTGCACCTTTTTCATCGTTGTCATCAGCAACATACATCATTGGAATATTCAAAGAACAAATTGCTACACTAGCAGTTGCTTCACCTTCAATATTTGACTTATATGCCAAAACTTCATCATTTTCTTTCTTTGTACCTGCACAATCACTAACAAACAAATTATTAGCAAAAAACTTGTTCTTTTCTCTGTCCTTATCTGCACCATTCAATATCTCTGCAGATTCTTCTTCAAAAATATCACCAACACTTTTTCTATCATCAGATACACCATTTTCATGAGTATTTTTCACATGAAACATTATCAGCTTCCTTATGAGCATCAAATGGATGAGTGAAACACTCTTCATTTTCTTCAACATAACTACTGTAGTTTATTTCAAACCCATCTTTGTCTTTGAATTCTATAACATCTTAAGTGTTGTCTGCACAGTCATCACATTCAATACATGATTTAAATATCTTCATGGGCGTGTCCTTCAAGGAATTTTCTTACACAATTACTTATTTGTTGTCTTCACACTTGAGAAATTTATCAGCTTCATCAACATTCTACATGTTAACCATTCCATTATTTACTTCAGCGACATCAATATTTTTATCAATAGAAATTTCTTCAAATTTTGTTGTTGTTATACAACATACAACAACCTCATTTTCACTTTTAGTTTGGACATCATATTCATCATTTGATATATCAACACAATTGCGAGATTTACAAATAATTTGACTATCTTCTTCTTCTTCTGCAAATTTGTCTGCTTAAATGTTAAGAGGATGTGACTCAGCCATATAACTCCCCCTTACATCAAACTTTCTCTTCAAACTTTTCCAGGCTTCTCTAGCTGTGCTTGCTTCAGCAATTACATAAAAGATATTATCATCCATGGCTTGTTGGATGTAGTACAAGGCAAATGCATCCTTTTCCTCATCCTGGAGTTTCTTAACTCCATCTTCAACAAAATTCCATAAACCTATAGCATGAAAAAAAAAATTCATATTAACTGACCAACATTCATAAATTGTACCTGAGAAATATGGCGGTGGATAATAGATGGTCCTCCATGCATCCTCTAGCTTTTCTTGAACTTCATTTGCTTCAGCAGGTTCCTCGGTGGCTTCTCCTAGTATTTCTGCAATGGAAAAACTAGCTTCTTTTGTATCAGCAATATTATTCTTCATCTCTTTAATCCTTCTCCTTTTCCCCATGTTTCTGTCTTCAAACAAATACTCGCACAGAATTTAAATTTCTTTCACGCAAAATGGCTTCAGATCAACCCGAGCAAATTTCCACAACAGTGGAATTCAAACTGCTCTACAATTAAACTATATGGGAGCTCTCAACTAGGAAAAATATCTTCCTTTCAATTTATCAACCTCTATCTGAGGGAACACTCACAGAGTCAACTTCATTCATGGACTTCAACACTTTCTTCTCTTTACACAAGCCACGACCAAGCTTGAACATTTTAAAAAACATATGCATGAAACACTTGATTCAGCCTTCAGCTACCAAATGATGACTCAACCTTTATTTGAGGGAGAATAGGATCTCTTACCAATACATAGCTGAACATACAAAACAAACTTACTTATTCTCTTTCTTCATAGCAGGAAGAGAGCACTGAGGTAAAACTCAACAGCAAAATTTCCAAACCAAAGTACAAACAATTCAACATACAATCATACAGCTCATTCATGAAGTGAGCACAGGACCAATGAATAGAAATCATAAACACTCATCTCTAATACCAATTGAGGGGAAGGTAGGGGAGTGCCGCTATCAACTTTTGCAGCACTTAAACTTCATGTACAACTCAAAATAATACTTTTCGAAAATGTACAACTTTTCTGTTACAACCTTTCGGCAATGTACAACTTCATTGACAGAGCTCAAAAATCAACCCAACATCTACATGATTCTTACAGTTCGGATGCTACTACTACCGGCACTTCCAAGATTGTGTTGCAGCTAGCTGTTACAACCAACAACACTCTATACGCTTGTTTCAACTAGCTGTGAGTGCTGACGTCACCTACAACATGCCCACAAATCACACACGGCTGACTTTTTAACAAGTTTCAGATGACCCCTGCATCCATAAACTTATCACAAACATTCTACTGAATAAATAAACATCATTCACACAAATGAACTACGACTGCTACAACAAACTCACATCAAGAAATAAAACTGAGTTTTCTAACTCAAGAACAGAGCAAACAAAAAAAAACTAACACAGTAAATTTCAGAGTTCAACTCTGTGTATTAATCTACATCTTTGTCTCTCCAAACATGATTACAAGCTAGGTATATATAGGATATTTAGCTAGGTCAGTAATTAATTGCTACTTGACCCTTCACAATACAAAAACAGACTTCTCTGCAAATGCTCCGTTACAGTTTATTATAGTTTGACAGAGTGGAAAATTGTGACGCCTCTTTAGTAAGTTGATGTGCTCTGCTAGCTTAATCAAAACAAGTTTTCATGATATATAATTTCAATGTTTGTCAGCATTTAATAAATGTTCTGCCCTTTCATGAGGTGCAACAAGAATGGTGAACACCCTTCAAAAATTGGCTTTTCAAGAACAATGTAATGCTCTGCCCCGATAATTATTTCATGAGCTGTGACAAGGGTCACAACTGCTTCTTTAGAAATTGATATGGTCTGCTGTCCTTGTGAGACTTTGATAGCATGGCAAAAAAAATAATGGTGTGGCAATGATGCAACTCTTCAGGATTGCGGTGGCCACAAATCTGGGTGGTTACATTTCCAACAGTTAAGTATATTGAACAACATTGCCTCTTCAGCTTTCCAGCGGGCAATTGTTCTCGGTGGTGGAGTAATTAACTACTTCCAACAAGTTCGCTACTTAGTGATCTATAATATTTTCTATCTTATATTGGAATTTACCCATGGCATTGTTATGTTGTACTCCTGTATATGCTCATGATTAATAATGAGAAGAAAATCAATATGCCCATTCAGTTTTTGTTATTTTCTGCTTCTCTTGTATTCTTTAACATGGAACACAACATAGACAAGCTCAATTAGGAGGAGGATTACTCAAAACAACACCTTTCCTACCTAAGTGAAGCAGTGATTCATTCCCAGCCTCTCGTTCATATCTGAGGTGACCTCATCAAATTATTAACTCACTGTGCAAGTGGTGTAACCCTAGCCCATATTCGTCAAACCTTTAAACATTGATTTGCACATTGATTGACAATTTGACTTCAGAAAAAGAGAAATTTGGGCTCTGGATGAGCTTTAATGAAGTAGTTTGTGCCCCATTTGATGGCCTCAAGAGCATAGTCCAACTGGCCCAAGCGGCGAGCTCTTCTTGATACTGAATCACACTCTATGAAAGCATGGTAACTGTGAATGTGATTTGCAATCTGAACTTGTATCTCTTAAAGAAAGCGCTACAATTGGATTTCAGTGATCCACGTTGTTTAAAGGAAGCACCAGTGCATTTTTCCCTTTCTGGATCTGCAGTATGACAAAGTCCACCACACCTTTCACACAGTGAAAGTGCGGTACCACCGCCACCTCTACAAATATAGAAAGTGGTACCACCGCTCTGCTCATACAAAGAAAGTGTGGTGAACCACTAGAACTTAAATAAAAACTTAGTACCTCAAGCCCCCACCGTATTTTGCTAGTGTACAAGGAGAAGTGCTCAATTTTGTCTAATTAAACAAAAAAGAGAAGGGGAAGATCTATTAGTCATATCAGCATGGCTAGTACCAATACCTTGAAGTAGATCTCTCGACCCGTTCTGATCGAGGCCAACTATGAGGTTTGGTCTATCAAGATGAAGACGTTTCTCTAGATCAACAAATGTTGGGATATGGTTGAAATTGAGTTCAAAGAACCATATACAAATGCTCTAGCCAAAATGAATAATGCCCAAAATAATGTCGTAGAAGCTCGCGAAGACCGAGACCGAGATCTCACAGCCACATGGTTGATCCAAAGTTGCATTGAGGATTCCATTTTATCATAGATCTCAGGAGCTACTAGTGCCCATCAAGGTTGGAATCTGCTTGCAACCGCCTACAAAAGTACAGACCGAGTAAAAATGGTAATACTGCAAACCCTACAACTTCAATTTGAAAGTTTGAATATAAAAGAGTTAGAAACTCTAGATCAGTTTATGACTACGGTTTCGAGCATTGTGACCCGATTTCAAACCTATGGTGAACCTATAGAATAGAAGATAGTTGTTCAAAATATTCTTAGGTGTCTCACCAAGAAATTTTCTATGGTAGTAACTGCCATAGAAGAGGGAAAAGATCTATCTCAGTTCACCCCAGATCAGTTGAATGGATCTCTTATATCTTATGAAGCTCGATTTAATGAAGAATAAGAGTTGCTTACCAATGGTTTTAGCACCCAATCTTCTCTCAATAGAGGTCGAGGAAGAAAAGGATGAGGTAGAGGAAGAAGAGGCCAAGGGTCTCCAGCAATAGAAAAAAAAACCAGTAACAGTCATGAACACTCAAATCATTCAAAACACTCTCACAACTCTCAAGGTCATAGGGGGAGAGGCAAGCGATGGACCAATAAGTCCAATATTCAGTGTAACTACTATAATAAGTATGGACACTATGAACATGAATTCATAAAGAATCAAGCTGACTAGAATAGTAACCAGAACAATAGTAGAGCCAATGACTCTAAAGAAGAAGAAGGCTCATTAGAGATGATGTTTATGTCGTATCAGGAGTGCCAACCATCCGCAGTCTATAGCCCACACGGTTTCCATTCTAGATGAATCCACAGTTTCCATTCTAGATGAATCCTAGTTATGGAACTATAGATTTGGTCATATTCCTTTCAAGATTCTCAATCTCCTGCACAAATAGTCAATGGTCAAAGGGTGACCAGCTATTCATGAAAATTCCAACTCCTGTGAGGATTGTATCACTGGTAAACATCAAAGGGACATATTCCCCACTTCCACATCTCGATCCAAAGAACATATTGAGATATTTCGTACAGACCTCTGTGGACCCATGCAAACCCAATCCATAGGAGGTATATTTTATTTTCTGACTTTTATTGATGATTTCAACACGAAAATATGGATTTATTTCCTTAGGAACAAATCAGATACCTTCTCTATGTTCAAATAGTTCAAGGCTCTCACTGAGAAGTAGTATGGAAAGTTCATTCAAATGCTCAGGTTTGATGGTGGAGGTGAACATGATTCACATGAATTTTCAGATTTTTGCAAGAAACATGGCATCAAGAGACTGTTCACAACCAGATACACTCCACAACATAATGGATTTGTTGAACGAAAGAATGAAACCATCATGAACATGGCTTGTAGCATGTTTTCACACAAGAATCTATCAGATGAGTATTGGGATGAAGTTGTTGCATGCTTAGTCTACTTGCTCAATAGATCACCCACAGTGATTGTCCACGATAAGATTCTCGAAGACTCATGGAGTGGCACTAAGAGTAGTGTTGCACATATGTTATTTTTTTTTTTCGGTTTTATTTTCTCATATACCTGATGAACTCAGATGAAAGCTGGATAAGAAGAGTGAGAGGTGCACTTTCATTGGTTACAATGAACAACACAAGGCGTACAAATTGTATAATCATGTCACCAAAAATGTTGTGGTGAGTAGAGACATAAAGTTCATTGAAGACAAATGCTGGAGTGATCCTTCAGACATACAACAGGAAGAAATTTCAAATATACCATGTCTACCTATTAGAATTCCATGATTTGAAGTACGGTAGAAAGAAGAAACACCAATAGAGAGTCCACCACATAACTAGAAAACCATAAACTTGAGAGATTTATATGAACAGACTCCAGTTATTGATGAGCAACTTCAGTTTTCTCTATTTTTTTGTGAGCCCACATATTTTAATGAAGCAGTGAAGGATGCACACTAGACCTAGAAGCCATGAATTAAGAGACTAACGTAATAGAGAAAAACCAGAATTGGGATCTTGTTGACATCTGTGCAAATAAAACCAGTATTGGATTCAAATGTGTCTATAAGACCAAACTGAATGAAAAAGGAGAACATGAAAAATACAAGGCAAGGTTGGTTTCCAAAGGATATGCAAAACAATATGGTGTATATTATGATGAAACCTATGTTATTGTAGCAAGGATGGATACCATAAGAGTTGTAATATACATTGCAGCACAAAACCAATGGCTTGTGTATCAAATGGATGTGAAATTTTCCTTTCTTAATCATATTCTTGAAGAAGAAGTTTATGTACACCAACCACCTGGTTATACTGTCAAATATCATGAAGAAAAAGTGGTTAAGCTAAAAAAAGGCCTTGTATGGTCTAAAACAAGCTCCACGAGCTTGGTACAGTAGGATTGACTCCTACCCCATCAACAATGGTTTCAGTATAAGTAGCAATGAGACCATTGTGTATGTCAAAATAGAGCAAGGTAAAATGTTGATGACATGATTTAAACTGGTAATTTGATAATTGAATATTTCAGGATAGTCATGAAAAAAGGAATTTGAAATGAATGATCTCGGACTAATGAAGTATTTCCTTTGTCTGGAAGTTACTGAAACTGATGAAGGTATTTTTATTTTCCATCATAAGTATGCTACTGATATTTTGCAAAGATTCGGAATGGATAAATGAAAAGCAACAAAAACTAACCTGGAAAAGAAACCAATTATGGACCAATATGGAATACTAGTGGTGAAAAACACACATCACAAGAGGAAATTGAAAGGACGATAAGGTGAATCACTCACCTTAACAACTCCAATGAGTTAAGAAAACAAGAATCACAAGTTTTCAAGAAAAATGTAATAAAAAATATCATATCTAACTGGATTTGTTCCAGATCCAATTAGATCTACCCCAGATCTGACTGGATCTATTCCCTAGTATGGTCTCTAATTTTGTTTGTAGGAATAGTTCAACCCGTGTGGACATTACTTGTTCCTCTAGCATGCCTGGTACAAGTATAGAACAAAAAGACACAACAACATATCATTTCCCTAGATAATTGATCTACTTGAATAAGTAAGTCTCTTACCATAAATAAGGAAGTTTGTCCTTGTTTCACTAAACTTGATGCGATCTACTATACCTACAAAGAAACACAAGAAACAAGACAAGTGATGAGAGTAAGAAGATAAATAAAAAAACTATATTAGTGATCAAGGAGTCTAATAATAAATGCTCAAGATTAACATAAGTCATATATGGGAAAGGGGAACACTTTTGTATTAAAAGATGAAAAGAGAAAGCTACAACCAAAGCCTTGATGTCATTATCTTTGTCTCCATAAGGTCTTTGACACACTCACACAACTCTCAACTAGTACAAACTCTTTCTCACACCACTGTCTCAAATTTTCCTCTATACCAAACTTCAATCCAACATAATAAGGATGCTCTTCTTGGTTTCTCCTCGCATGGTCCATGAAGTTTTCTTTTATAGGCCAAGGGAAGCCCAAATGAGTTGAGATATTTTGGGAAGAGGATAGGGAATGATCCCAATGGGCTAGGAGGTTGAGTGCCATCTCTCCCAAGGAGATAGGATCATCCTCCATGAGATATTTTGCTTGAAAGCTTATCAAAACTTTTATTTTCAACTCCTTAAGATTATTTGGGCTCCTTGCAATAAGGGTTAGTGTGCCGACCAACCCTGTAGTCAAGGAAAGGGCACCACTGGCACCTACTACCAATTTGCAACAAGTATGAGAGATGGATGATGCTCTGTGTGAGAAGTCAAAGCATGCTAGTCAGGCTAGGAATGAAGCAAAAAGGATCCAAAAGAGTTCTTAGTCAATTATTTTGAGGGATTGAAGCACTCGTACAGATTTTAGGTGCAACAAAAAATTACCTCTTCTGCATGTGGGATATTTGATGCAAGAGCATCCAAATCGAAGTTCGTTGACTGATGAATCAACTTAGCATCCAGCTCGAAGTTTATTTACTAATGAGTCAACTTTCCTTGTAATCAAGTTCTAGATGGATAGGGCTTGATGACAAGTAGATAGAATTAGTTTTCAATTTGTAATAAGTGGAAATTTTAACTTTGTTCTCCTTGATCCCTATATGGATTTCTCAAGGATTGATCTTTGTCGATAGGGTTTTCTTTTATTACGTCCCCATGTCTAACTTAGTCGGATCTGACAGGTTTTTTGAGTGCTATAAATTAATTTGAGTGTAATAGATCAAAAAAACAAGAGGAGAAGAAGAAGAGATAGAGAGGAGGAAGTGTGCATAGAAGGAGAGAATAAGTTAAATTCTCTGTGTTTGAAATTCCGATCAAGTTGAATAAAGAATAGAGGATTACATTCAGTGTGTGTTTTGATGGATTCCTGGTTTTATATAAATCTATATAGATATGAATTCATCCTGCATTCACTCCATATAATTCTGTGTAAATTGTTTAGTTTCTGAATTATAGAGAAATTGATCCTTTCAGTGATCAATTTGGCGAGCTACGAAGAAAGATCTCAGAGAAGATCGAAAGGAGAAGAAAGATCATGATAGAAATCAATGGTTAGAATATGTTCTGCATCTTGAGACAGATCAACGACCGAGAACTGATCCTTAAGAATCGACAGTGCAGAAAAATTCAAAATTGCAGAATCGAGAACATGGAAATTGCGGGAACTTAGTTTTTGATAAATCAAGTTTCGCAACCCGCAACCTGCAACCCACATGTAGGATAGACCGTTGCAACCAAAATTAGTTAGGGAATTCCAAGTTTAAAAATTTGTAAAGCTGCATCTTGCAACCTGTAGTGTTGCGAGAAAGGTGTTGCAGAAAAGGGTGTTGTAGAAAAGGAGTGCCGGGAAACGTCTTGCGGAATGACGTTTGCTGAAAAGCTAAGTTGCGGAAAGGTGGATATTGAGGAAAGGTGGAAATTGCAAAAAAAAAAATATTGCGGAAGGGAAAGATACCAAAGTTAAAGTTGAGTGAAGAATATTTCAATCAAGAATTCATACTATAAGTTCAAGTCTTGGATCTAGTTGGTCCTTGAGGCCATCAGTTTTGGTATCAGAGCAAGAAAAATATTCTACGTAGTATATCAGTCAATCAGTTGAGTCTGTGAAGAAATATGCCACTAAGAAGGGGATGCACACATTGAGTTCTTGTACGATGTGGTTGAGGAAGACAACCTGCAGAAACAGAAATGGAAAGAAACATGAGAATACTGGAAGAAAGGTTAGAAGCTATGGAAAGAAAGAACCATTCAGACAATTCAAATGACAGTGATGAAGAAACTGAATCCAAATTCTCTGAAGAAGAATAAGATCCCCATGAAGTTAAAATCTTGAAGATGTTGATGAAAACCAATGGCAGACCAAGAATAGAAGTACCTATGTATTAAGGTAACTTAAATGTTGAAGAACTCATGGATTGGATTAATGCTTTGAGTAAATGCTTTGATTTTGAAGAGATAGAAGAAAAGAAGAAAGTGAGATATATAGCTACTAGATTGAAGGGACATGCAGCTATCTAGTGGGATGAGCTCCAGATCCATCGAGAAAGAAGAGGTAAGAAAAAAATTAACTCTTGGGATAAGATGTTCTATAATATTAGAAGTCAATTTATGCCATAAGGACTATTAGTTAAATCTTCTTAGATAATTACAAAACCTTAGATAGAAGGGTATGACAGTAAAGGAATATACATAACATTTTTTTAGATTGAATATTAGATCTGGACACAATGAGGGAGGTCTAGAAAGAGTAGCTAGGTATATCAATGGGTTGAGATATGATATATTGAATGAACTCAGTCTATTAAATTTGGAAACTATTGAAGATGCATATTAGGTATCTTTAAAGGTAGAAGAGAAATTGCTAAGAAAGCAAAACCAGGGAAACATAGGAAAGAACATGGTAAGAGGTAGGGGTGTTCCAAACGGGGGAGGTAAAACTTCTAAAGATGAAGCTGAAAGTTCTAGCAGTAGTAGTCAATCACTACAGAGAGGAGGATTCATAGGATGTAGAGGAAGAGGTATAAATAGAGAAGTAAGATGTTATACTCATGGAGAGGTTGGACATATGCCTTGGGATTTTCCAAGAAATAAATCTACAGGTCAAAGAAATGTGAATGTTATAGAGGCTTAGGAAGAATCAAAAGAAGAAATAGAGGTGAATAATCCTACAGAGGATGGAGACGATATTATGTTGAAGAGAGTCTTGGTGAAGACAGAGAAACAGGTACATGAACCAGTTCAAAGGAAAAGTATGTTTAGAACAAGGTGTAAGTCACAAGGTAAGTGTTGTAAAATGGTTATTGATAGTGCTAATACTAATAATTTTGTTTCCACATAGATGGTAGAGAATCTGGGATTCAAGAGGATGAAGTATCCCAATCCTTACAAAGCATCCTAGTTGCAGAAAGGACATTAGCTCTTGGTGAAAGAGCAGTGTAATGTGGACTTCCGTATTCATACTTACAAGGATGAAATATTGTGTGACATAATGCCTATGGATGTGTGCCATATACTTTTAGGGAGGCCATGATAGCATGACAGGAAAGTTGTTCATGATGGGAGGAAAAATACTTATTCTCTGGAGAGAGCTGGGAAGAGACATACCCTGCCACCCTTGGAAGATGAAGCAGTTCAAGGAAGTTCAGGATTGTTATGGAGAGAAATTCATATGGCTTGGGGTGCCACAATAGACAGCTTAATTCCAGAAATCAATCCTTTCCTATATGCAAGAGAAATCAATCAACTAACACTAAAGGATCTCGATTCGTACATTATTCTAGACGGTTGATATAGATCCCCGTTGAGCTTTACAACTCCAGCTTGAATTGATAAATTGCTTCCTCAACATTCAATAAACAAAACAAGCATGCTATATATAATTGTGTTAGCTCTACTCTAGCTTATATAATAAATAACATATAAGCATTTGAAATCATCCATGAATAAAATATTCATTCAAACACACATTATTGGACAGGAAAATATATTTCTATTAATATAAAATCAGAGATTACAATGAATACAACCTCTATCGGCATGTCTGTGAATCAGAGAAACTGAGTCCCCCACTTGGACCTCCACCACTTCAATCCTCCATCTCTCGATAGCAAGCTCACAAGCAAAAGGAAAGCTTGGGAAGAACACAAAAGTGCTCCAAGGGACAAAGCGGATGCAGACTCAAGCACAAGTTCTGGCAACAATAGACTATAGTTTTCTTTCTCTCGATTTCTCATATTCCTTCAATGTAGCCAAATGGTTCATTATATAGCTCTTCAATGGGGTAATGAAAGGTCGAATCCAAGTGATCTCAAGGCATATGGAAGGCCAAGAGACCAGTGAGTCAGATCCACATCAAGGAAAACTCCAAAAGAATTTGGCCTTTTGCACACATCCCAATGTAAACGGTTTTAGAGGTCAAACCCACGTATATACGCGATAAAGGGTTTAAAAGTCATGTATGGAAATTTAAGCATGTTTTTAGGGATGATCTAGGAAACATCAAAGGAACAAAAATGGTCCATGTGGTCTATGGAGTCTGCATAGGGATAGGGAAGGCCATAAACGTGTGATTCACCATGTGTGGTAAAATCAGCTATAACAAGGATCAAGCATTATGCTGATGTATGGAAAAGAATTGTCACAGGAAGTTCAGAAAGAAAAGGATCTGCATTTTTCTCTTATTGGTAATCCAAAGGTAATTTTAACTTCTACAGATTTAGATGATTTTCCAGGTGAAGTTAAAACTTTTCTTGATGAGTATGCTGTCATTATTGTGGATGATTTCCCTAATGAATTACCTCATGTAAGAAGTATTAGTCATCACTTTGAATTAATACCTAGTGCAAGTTTACCTAACAAATCAACTTACAGATTAACGCCTCTAGAAAATGAAGAAATAAAAAATGAAGTACAGGATATATTAGAGAAGGGATTGATGAAAGAGAGCTTGAGTCCTTGTGTCGTACCTACTGTGCTAAGTCCAATGAAAGATAGTGGATGGAGAATGTGTACTGACTCTAGGGAAATCAAGAAGATCAGTATCAGGTATAGATTACCTTTACCCCGAATTGATGATCCGATGGACTGCTTAAGTGGCTCAAAATAGATTTGAAAAGTGGATATCATAAGATTAGAATAAGAGAAGGGGATGAATGGAAAACAACATTTAAAACTAATGATGGTCTATATCAGTGGTTAGTGCTGCCATTTGGGCTTACAAATGCACCCACTACTTTCATGATATTGATGAATGAGGTTTTAGAAAGAATTTAGTGGAAAATCTGTGATAGTATATCTAGGTGACATCCTAATTTTTAGTTAGAACATAGAAGAGAATTTAAGGAACTTTAAGTTGGTTTTGAGGACTTTGCTGAAAGAGATGCTGCTTATAAATTTGAATAAATGTAGCTTCCTAAAAAAAAAATTGGTCTACTTGGGGTTCGTGGTTTCAGAAGAAGGATTGAAAATGGATTATGATAAAGTGCAAGCAATTTTAAATTGGCTAGTTCCAAGGAATGCTTATTGTTAGGATTATTAATCCTGCCTTGTCCAAATTTGGTCATATTTCTAAATCGAGAGTCATGTATAAATCGAGAGTCCATCCAGTCTATTTATAGTCATTAACACCATTGAGTCCACTTTACCTAATTGGGCCACATGTTTCAGTTACAAAAGTGTGGGGAACACTAATTGAGGCTCACTGCCACTGATTGCACTTGATTGCATTAGTTTAGGGGCCTCCTAAGCCAATCCCTACAATTTAGGAAGCCACTGGGAGTGCCGAAACAAACCAAGGTTAGTTCACTTGAGTTAATGACTAGTCAAGCTAGGTTAGGAGTCAGTTAAATTCAGTTCTAGTCCTATACATTCACTTAGCGATAGGTTTACTTGACTGAGCACATGTGGGGCACATTTCTCACCTACAACTGTCAATTAACCTTAGTCAACACTGAATGTAACACTTGAGTTATGTTTTAGAGCTCTGATGAACTCCAATTATGGTTTAGACAAGTTCAGTTAACTATTGAGTCCTCCGATAGTGATTTAGACAAGGTCTTGGTTACCTACAGTCAAGTAGAGTCTAATCAATTCAAACTTCCTCATGTGGATTCGAATTGCTTGTGGCTATATAAACCATTGTACTTCATTGTAATTATCTATCTAATTACTCTTTGATTAATGAAAAACATTCACAACTGCAAGCCATTTTTGCACTGTTTCATTCTTCAATAACTGAATAAATTGTGTGATCTATCATGTGAGTTGTGTGTTTGTCCATAGATCTATGTGCTCAATTTAATACTTATGAGGTAAGAATTTTTCATGGACTTGCTAGTTTCTATAGGAAGTTAATTAAGAATTTTAGTCATATTTGTCCACCTTTAATAGATACTTTCAGAGGAAGTAAACAACCTTTCCAATCAACAGAAGCAGCTGATAGAAATTTTAAATTCGTGAAGAAGAAAATAAATGAGAAGCCTATTTTGGCTTTGCCCAGTTTTCATGGATTTTTGGTTTTATATAAATATGTAGAGATATGAATTTATCCTGCATTCACTTCATATAATTATGTGTAAATTCTTTAGTTTCTGAATTGCAGAGAAATTGAACCTTTCAGTGATCAGTTTGGTGAGCTACGGAGAAATATCTCAGATAAGATCGAACGGCAAATAGATATCATGATGAAAATCAATGGTTAGAATCGGTTCCGCATATGAAGATAGATCAATGACCAAGAACTAATCTGCAAGAATCGACGGTGCAGAAAACTTCAAAATTGTGGAATCGAGAACATGGAAATTGTGGGAACTCAGTTTTTGATAAATCAAGTTCTGCAACCTGCAACCCACATGTGGGATAGAACGTTGCGGCTGCAATTAGTTGTAGAAGTCCAAATTTAAAAAGTTTTAAGGCCTCATCCCACAACCCACAGTGTTGCAGAAAAGGTGTTGCAGAAAAGGTTGCTACAGAAAATAAGTTGCGGGAAATGTCTTGCGGAATGACGTTTGTGGAAAAGCTAAGTTGCAGAAAGGTGGAAATTGCAGAAGAAATATATTGTGAAAGGGAAAGATACATGAGTTAAAGTTGAGGGAAGAATATGTAAAATAAAAGTGCAAGCCAAATTAATAATAGAAAAAAGATATCATTTTCATAGAAATGATATTTGGGAGCACATTGTGACTAAACCATAAGGAATCCTTGCAATCACTTTAAAACCCACATGGGCCATTTATCCTAACTGGTAGAAAATTCTAAAGTTTTGTATCCATTTGGGAGAAATTTAGTTTATGTTCACCACTAAATTTTCTAGAAAATTATTCTAGGTGGTTGTCAAACACCCATGTGTAAGATGAATGTCTCAAGAATTCCAAGTTTGAAAGGGCATTAAAGGAGATTGCACACAACAACATTGAATACTCGAGACATAATAAATAGAACATCCAGGGGTTAGATATTTAGAGAGTGAGAGAGTGTCAAGCATAGGATTTATATTAATTCAAATCCCCCCAAATCATGAACACATGGAAACTAGATACTTTGAGGTTGTTTTGAATGGGTTTCGAGCCTTTCTTCAGATAGATCAAGTTCAACACTTCTAGATTAAAATTAATGGTGGAAATTAATTTTAAAGGTAAACTGAACATGTGGTAGTTATTGATCTAATTCGAGATTTCAAGACATGCGATTTTAGTAGCCACCAATTTCTTAAATTTATTCAGAGATTTAATCTATTTTATGTTATATAGATAGGATTCTATTCCTAATACTTAGAAATTGTAATTGATATAAAGTCGATGACATATAATGGAAAAGGTTCATAGGGTGAGGTTGTTAGTTTGTACGAGGTTCAAGAGGTGTTTTTGAATAATTTAAGAGATGTACTTTGTTTATTGTGCATACCTGCAATTGATATTGATAATGGATTTAATAAATTAAGAGTGGGATTTTAGTTTTATTTTAGCTTGAATGTTCTAAAGTTTTATTTAAACTATCATGGTTATGAAATCCTTCATGTTGATGTTTTCATTATGAATGCTCATACTATGATTGCAGTTTTATTTAAACTATTATTGTTATGAAATTCCTCAAATTGATGTTTTCATTATGAATGCTCATACTGTGATTGAGTGTTGATGAGTCTATGTTTGGAATGTATTTTTGAATATGGTATTGTAAATGCTTTATATCATTGAAATTTGTGTTCTATATACTGTCATTAAGATTTAAACAAATCTTAATATGTTTCTTCCATCATTCTACTCATATGTAAGTTTTTAGTCGGATTAAACTGTTTCTTTTTCCATAAAATTTGAGCTTGATCTCTTATCCAAAATTAAATTCCAAATTTATCCAACTTGAGGTGCGTAAACTTTGAGCTTAACAATTGGTACAAACTTTAAGACTAACAAAGATAATGTATAGAAGTGCTTTCATGGTAGTAAGAGTGCCTGTAACTGTATGCACCCTTAAATTCATTTTTTTGTGTTTCCCTTAGAGGTTTGGGGCTAGGTTCAAATTTCGAAACCTTAATGCTCAGATTGAGTTCTAGCAAAACACACTTAGTTTTATAACATCATGTTTTTTGCCCTTAGTTTTGTATATGCTCCACTTGTACACTAATCATGAAACTTCAAATATTTGTAGAGATCTATGTGTCTATTATAACTATATATTTTTTGAATAAATATATTTTTTGTTCATTTTTTATTGCATTGGTTTCAAATTTGTATAAAACAAAGGTCCTTTACTCGGCATACAACTTTTGACTAGCTCACCTTTTTAGGAGACATAAAAGAAACAACACAAGAATACAAAAATACAAAGAAAAAATGTATAGACAATATTCACACAACGTCTTGACCATGTCATCTTAGGGATGGACCATGTCATTTTAGGGCTTAACTAACTTCCTTAAATTAAAAAATATATAAAATGTATTTTTAATTTTTTTTGGAAAAATAGCTTTACATAAGATCCCTTGTTACCTATTAATATACATACTTTTTTCACAAAATTTGAGAATTTACATATACCATACATGTGGACTAACATGACAATATGTATCATGATTTAGATAAAAACTAACATAACATTCTTAGAAGAACTTCATTTTTGTGTAGTTATACGTATTTTCCATAAATAAAATTTAAATATATTCTTTAAGGTAATACTATTCTCTACATTTTATTTCTTTGCACCTAATTCTAAAAAGTTTTATAAGTACCTATACTAAGTCATGTTATTGATCAGATTTTTGTGTTTCCAGCATGCCATTGCAAGTAACGACTGGGTATCATTACCTTCCACATTAACTTCCACCATCTGGTTAATATGAATATTCAGAGTTACTATTTTTTTTTGGGTATGAACAATCATGTTAATTACACCCATATTAATTACACCATGTTCTCCACTTTGGAATGGCAATCCTACACATATAATTGAAATTATGTTTGATAAGTTGATCGTCCAATTTAAATAGATAGATTTTTAACACCATTACAATTTAAATGGACAGGTGAGATTACAATTAGTAACACCATTGGGATTAAAACAATATAAGACAAGAAAATAGAGAAAATGAAAAAAAAGTAAACTTATACTACTTTGATTGAGCTTAATTTGAAAATGAGTTGCATCTAATATCGATGAAGAATATCCATGACTCTTGAACTTGTTCGGATAAGTGAACCCAACAGATCATTGTTTCTATAAGGAATTTCATGTAATTACTTTAATCTTTGATACCGCAAAGAATAATAATGAGAACCATGAAAAGAAATGAATTAATTCTATTGTTGCCATTGAATATTTGTAGAAACGACAACCGAGGAAATTAAATTGAGTTACAACACAACCTTATGTTTCCCCTTTTTACTTTTTCAAAAAAATTGCGACTTGATTTTCTTGCGGTAGAATTTACTGTGCGAAAAAATTACTGTGCAACAGAGTTACTACGCAAGAGTTACTGCATGAGAGTAACTGCGATGAAGTAACTGCGCAAAATTTTCACCTTGACACACTTTAACTTAGGCTTCAACCAGCTTTTACTACGCTATGAATTGGTTGCGACCAACTCATGTACGAACAAGTTTTTACTATTGTGAACTAACTTTATATTTCCTAGTCTAAGGACTTAGGAATATGAAAAAAAAATTTCACTGCGATAACCTAGGATTAACTGCAACACAACTATATTGTGAATCACTCGTAATATCATATAAGAAAATAACAAATAAGGTTTTTGTCTTTGCACAAAACTAGGAACTTGCGAGTAAGAACTAGGAACTTTTACACACTGAAAGATTTATGGATTCTCGATGTCTTTCACTCAAAGTAAATGTAAACAACATTTACTCAAGTAAACATGGAGAAGATGTGTGGCTAAATAGAACATCCATTCAAACATAAACTTAGGGATTTATATTTCATATGACGGAAGAACAAAACTTATAGTCGTAAATACAAACTTGGTAAAAACACAGAAGCTCGAGCTACAAACTCTTCAGTGAGTTTTCCTTTTTTTTCACACTGCTCTTCTTTGTTATGTTCTGCTTCTCTCTTCTCTGTGTATTTTGATTTAAAATTTCATTCTTCATATAGAATATTTCTGCTAACTAACCAACTTATCATTTAAGGACTACAATTACTCTCTACCTAGAAACTTAGCTTCAACAACTAAATTCTATTGACTTATATGACAAAAATATGAAGTCTTTATCTTGTCAGACTCTCTGGTGCTTTATGACCTGCTACAAACTCTGAAAGAGTCAGCTAATTGGATTATGGATCAACGAGTAATTAATATTTCCAACACTCCCCCTTAATTATGAGTAGATCGTAATTTAAAAACAAAATATTGCAAAATGTTTTCAGAGTAGAAAACATGCTCTTCTCATGACAGAGTTCACTGTACAGAACTTGTCATTCCCAAATAACTTAGAAGATACTGAAATGTATCCCTTGCTAATGGTTTTGTAAAGATATCTACAAGTTGATCTTCAGACCTGCAAAATTCTAAAAAAAATTCTTTGTTATTCACCAGCTCTCTTATCAAATGATACCTTGTGTCAATGTGTTTGGTTTTGTTGTGAAAGACATGATTCTTTGGCAAGGAAATGGCTGAATTATTGTCACAGAAAATGGTTGTTGGTTCTTGCTGGTTCTATGACAGATATTTTAACATTCTTCTCATCTAAACAGCTTGACATGTAGTTCCTATGGCTACGACATACTCTGCTTCTGCTGAATATAGAGTTACTATGGGTTGTTTCTTCGAAGCCCACGAAACAACACATGTACCAAAATGAAATGTGTACCTAGATGTGCTTTTCCTGTCATCTATGCTCCCTCCATTGTCATTGTCAGTATATCCTATGAGTTTAAAATTTTCTAAAGTTGAATACATTATTCCAAGATCTTTTGCACCACTTACATAGCTCAGAATTATTTTACTTGCTTTCCTGTATGAGTCTTTTGGTGTCTCCATGAATCTTGAGATTAGACTTACTCCATACGTGATGTCTAGTCTTGTTGCTGTTAAATACATAAGGCTGCCAATGATCCTTTTAAATAGTGTAGGATCTACCATTGATCCATCATCATATTTGGTCAATTTTAAACCTATTATTATTGGTGTTGAGATTGCCTTTCAATTTGACATATTAAATCTTTTTAAAACTGTGTTTGCATACTTGGACTGTGATATGAAAATACCACTTTCAGATTGTTGGACTTCAATGCCAAGAAAGAACTTCATGAGCCCCAAATCAGTCATTTCAAATTCACTTTCCATGACTGTTCTAAATTCTTGTATGCCAAAATCACCAATAAATATTAAATCATTCGCATATAGGAAAACAATTAGCATGTTACCTTGCTCATTCACTTTTGTGTACATCGTTGGCTCACTTTCACTTCTATGAAATCCATTCTCAATGAGATAGGAATCAATGCAATTGTACTAAGCTCTTGGAGATTGCCTTAAACCATAGAGCGCTTTCTTCAGTATGTACACTTTGTGTTCTTATCCTAGAACTTCATAGCCTTGTGGTTGTTCCACATATACTTCTTCATCCAAATAACCATTCAGAAATGCTGAATTAACATCCATTTGATAAATAGGCCATTTGCTTTGTGCAGCAATGGCTAAAATAGTTTTGATTGTATCCATGCGTGCAACCGGTGCGAACATTTTATTGAAATATATGTTGGGTTGTTGTGTTAACCCTCTTTCTACCATTCTTGCCTTGTGATTTTGCACATTTCCATAAACATCTTGCTTGGTATTATAAATACATTTAACGTTGACTACATCTTTATCTTTTGGTACATCAACCAGTTCCCATGTCTGGTTTTTCTCAATGCATTCTATTTCTTCATCCATTGCTTGTGCTCATACTTCTTCTTCAACAAATTCCTCAAATGTTAGTGGATCATCTATTTGAGAAAATAATTCAAAGAGAGAGAAGGAATTTGGTGTACCAAATTCATATATCTCACGTAGACTTCTTGTCTTCACTGGACCTATTGATGTCAAACTACTTGATGGAGTTAGTTGTTCTATTGGTGTGCTTGTCAGTGTAGTTTTATTAAGAACCTGTGTCAACCTTCCTCTTTATTTTGTTAGTATATTTTATTGGACGCATATGCTTTGTAAGTAGTCCCATTAGTATTTTGTATTATCCCACATTCATGGGGAGTAATAGTTGTTTGGATTAGAATTAGTATATAACTAAGTGTTGAGGCCAATGAAATCATCCAAGAGTTTTTTTGTATTAAGCTTCCTCAAAGGAGGTTGCCCCCTCGAAGTGGCCCGCGATCAATAAAATATCTTTTGTGCTCCAATATTTCTATTATATCGTGCATTCTCATTGTTTATTGCAGGAAGTTCTACACATATGGTATCAGAGCACTTTCCTTGGAACAAGTGGGAATTTGACTTATTTTTCAAAAAAAAATAGCCAAAAATTGGGTGGTGACTTTTAGATCACCTTTTGAAACTTTTTGCACAAAATATGAAGAAACAGGTTGCATATCTGAATTTCTCTTGGAAAAATACACTGTTTCAAAAAAACCCATCTTGTTTGGAGTTCCAGAAGTGGCAATATCACGGATTTAAAATCAGCAATTTTTCAGAATTTCGGTGACAATTGCGAAAATTGCAGAGTGAAAATATTTTGACCGGATGCCCAGATTTCTATTCCAATTGCATAGGTAGAAGCAGAGTGGATGTTCTAGTTCCAGAAACAGGATATAATAGCGATTCTAAGAAATATAGATTAGGTTATGCTGATTTTAAAATTTCATCTCAAAACCGTCACTCTAATTATGGGTATTTTTTGGGCATTGGGACGAATTTCTACCACATTTTTTCTGGCACTGTGATTATTGCAGTAGTTCTTCTTGCAGCGGTACTATTCATTTAGATTAGGGAATAAACCCTATCCACTTACCGTGGGAAGTACTTGGGCATAGCCGTAAAATTCATTGTGAGGACTACCATAGGAACTCCAAAGTAGCTGGCCAAGAGAAAATGGCAATGACCCCTACCATATTGAATAGATTCCCATCCGCGAGGAAAACCAAAGAGCTGTCATTTTTTTCCAAGCAGTTAGCAGTTTTACCTGTTCCATGAAGTGAGGGGTACTGCCCCAATACTCAAGCCTAAGACAACCTTGGTGGCAGAGTGACTACCTTTGAGCCATTAGGAAGCCAAATATACATGGGGTCCATATCTATTTATAGTTGATAATGCATATAATTCCAGAATTATCACAAATCATTTCAAGTTGATAAAGCACAGCTTTCTTTCACTGCCATAGATCATTTCTTCAAAAAAAAAAAAGTGTATAAATTTCTGGTTTTTTTAGCCATATCTTCCTTGATTTAGCTCCATTTTCCTTGAAAATTCATAGTCACCCCTATCATTCCATTCTGAATATTTCATTCATTGACGACCCTATCCCAAATTCCACTTCTCGGAGCTCAAAGTTCCACATTTGTCATAACTTCTTCAATTCTCACCCATTCACCTTCAAATTTTGCTACAATGTCTTTTTCTGAATTCTGCTTCATTGTCCCTCTCTAAAAATTTTTCCCATTCTTTCACCCCACTTTTGAAATTTGCATTTTCTGTTCCTTGTCCTTAAGAAAGTGTCCCAAACCTAGTCAACTTCAATTACCAACTCACGTCTTTCCCAACTCAAAATTTTTATTCTCTAAAACCCTCTATTTTTGTTTTTCTACCCATTCCCCCCCCCCCCCCCCCCCCCCCCCCCGACAAAAAAAATGTTGTTGTCACCTACGCAAGAGAAAATAGACAGATGGAAGAAGAACTTGTCACCCTCAAGACCAAACTCACAGATGTGGATAAAAAATTTCTCAACCTCCATCTTCAACATTCAACCATGAATTACCGACAATAGATTGAGTCTTCTGTAGCCACTGAGTTCTCTTCTTCCAGCAACTTTCATGGGCCGAAGATTGATTTCCCTCACTTCAATGGTGATGATCCAACTGGATGGATACACAAGGCAAAACAATACTTTAATATGCATAACACTTTTGATGTCACCAAAGTCCCACTTGCATCATTTCATTTGGAGCGTGAAGCCCTCCAATGGTTCTGTTGGTACATTAAGGATCATGAAGAGCCCCAATGGACAAATTTTTGCCAACTCCTTTTGCACTGATTTGGCCCTAGTGGTTTTGATGAATTCATAGGAGCACTCACAAAACTTAACGAGACTGGCACTATGAGGGAGTATTAGATAGAATTTGAGAAATTAGTCAAGCAAACAGAAGGATTTTTTGATGCATTCTACAGGATTTGTTTTATCAGTGGTCTTAAGGATACAATTCGATCTGAGGTTAACATGTTCTGTCCCAACACA
Organism: Pseudotsuga menziesii; assembly: GCA_001517045.1. Lineage (NCBI taxonomy): Eukaryota > Viridiplantae > Streptophyta > Pinopsida > Pinales > Pinaceae > Pseudotsuga > Pseudotsuga menziesii. Next base: position 221,064 of record LPNX010792003.1, on the reverse strand, counting down.
ATGATGGAAATCCTAGGGTTCGTTAAGTTGGCGAAGGAAAATATCAGGGCTCAACAACACCCCAAATCTACTTTTGTACCCTTCAGAAATATGGTTTCCCAAAGACATCCAATCCCTCAAACTCCTAGACCCACTCCTATCAAGCATTTGTCTGAAGCAGAGATGCGGGCATGTAGGGAAAAATGACTTTGCTATAAATGTGATGGAAAATTCACCTGGGGACATCAATGTACTAAAGAAAAGATCTGTCTCTTGGATTTGGTTTCTCTGCTTGCACTTGAAATTTGTGAAGCTACTCAGTTTCCAGTAGATGATCAGGTCGAAATTCAGTAGCCGCATATTGAACCTCATTCTCATGATGAACACCCATAGATATCTCTCCATGCATTAGCCAGAGTCACCATCCCACAAACCATGTAGGTCAAGGGTTTCTTCAAGAACATTCCTCTTACAATACTCATTGATTTTTGTAGCACCCATAACTTCATTGACCCTCAGATTTCCAAACAAGTTGATAGTTTTTTCCATCCTTGCTCCATCTTTAAAGTCATGGTTTCCAATGGGAGCACCTTACCTTGCAAAGGAAAGTGTCACAATGTGTGTATCGCTATTGGAGATTATAACTTGTGCTCTAACATGTTTTCCATGCCTTTAGGAGGATGTGATGTTATTTTGGGAACTCAATGGTTACGCACTCTTAGGCCCATCTTATGAGATTTTGTTGAACTATGGAGGCATTTTTCAGTCAATAGGAACAAACAAACATTCAATGGCTTACAACCAGATTCGGTCAGCATCATTAGTTCCCATTGCATGGAAAATCTACTTAAGATGAATTCGCATGGTGTCATAGCTCAACTCCATTTCATTCAGTTGCAACCTTCAGCAATCTCAACTACTCCCTTGGATCTTTTCATTCTAATGCACCCTTCAGATGCCTGATTTTTCCAAGATCTTCACTCTTGAGAGTGATGCTTATGACAATGGACTTGGGGTTGTCCTCTTTCTAGATGAACATCCCATGGCATTCATCGACAAATCCCTTTCTGGAAAGAATTTATCCACCTCTACATATGAGAAGGAAATGATGATTATTTTGCACACACACTAGTGGAAAATGAGAGATTAGTGACCAAAAAAATGACCAAAATCCGCATATCAATGACCACCTTTGGTTTGGCGATCGCTGGTGGCTAATTTGCGGTCTTTTATTACATGACCAAAATTGGTCATTTTTATTTTGGTCATTTATAGCTTGTCGGTTGGTCATTAATTTGGTCATATATTTGAATCAATGACCAAATATATGACCACATTTGTGACCAAATTAATGACTGCATGACAAGTTAGAATATGACCAAATTTGGTCGCGTAATAAAAGACCATAAATTAGCCACCAAAACTGATTTTTGGTCATTGATATGCGAATTTTGGTCATTTTTCTGGTCATTTGTATCTCATTGTTTGGTAGCGTATCTCTCAATTATTGGTCATTTTATTTGCGAATTTTGGTCTTTAATCTCATTTATTGGTCACTAATTTAGTCAATTTAT
>LPNX010792003.1:208847-219220 GCA_001517045.1 Pseudotsuga menziesii | reverse complement strand
CTTGTTCAATAGCTAACAACAATAATCAAGATCATGTGCAAAATAGGAAAATCTAATCTAACAAATTCAATTTAAGAATTGGTTAAAATTAAACTTGAATGGCTGAATCTGCAACTATTTAGTACCTAAGAAAATTAAAACTCAGCTCTAAACCAAGAAATGGATTTCAATAGGAAATATAATCAACGAATCCACAAAACATTAATTATGCTCGACTGCACAGGTAGAAACCTGTATACATAGTGCAATCTGTGAAGGAGTTCACCCCTATATGTCATGTGGTTAATGAGGGACATGGAAACTATGGAAACTGATGAATGATTTAAGAAAGTCTCGAATCCAACGCCCAAAAGAATAAATAATAGATTTCTTTACCTATGGAGTCGCCATTCTGCTATGTATGATTTGGTGCAAAAGTGTAACAAATGCACTCAAACACAAGTTGGAAATGCTGGTGCAACAAAAACATAAAATGTATGACTTGTGTATGTGAGAAAAGATGTATAAACCTACTTTCCCAAACATGCAATAAACATAAATCAAAAGAGAAGAGGGAAGTGAAACCTTAGGGGAAGCTGCTTGATGAGCTGGCCTTGTTGGAACAAGAGAAGGTGAACTGAAAAGAAGAATCGTCTTTTATGGAGTGCTTCCATGGCACTCAATAATAGCTACAAGGAACATGTTAACAGGTGTTATAATAAAAATCAATATATATTTTTAGTGGAAACAACTTACAACTCTTCTAATCAAGATGAAAAACAAAATTACACTACTACAACAAATTCTCAGGCCAAGTCCAAGCAATCATAACTTCAAAATATCTAGAGACCAACACTACCAATTTATATTGTTTGACATAGGAGAGCACTAATATACCTCATCTAAATCCATTGATGCATTGCAAGGCGGGAGCTTTAAGGCCTCTCATAAACTGAACACTTGTTTTTGGAGCTCAGAAATCACAAGAAAGTGTCCAACCCAACCATAACCACCAAGTCCTTCACTATCCATGTTCTGTAGTTGTGACATGTTCATACTTAGCCTGGTCTGCAGTGTCAACAGGGTTTTATGAGTTTCTAAATTGATGTTGAAATAAATTCAATACTTGAAAATCATGCACAAGTAGAAGCATCCAAACTGTAATAAAAAACCATTGAATCCAAACAAAATATATCAAGTACTCACGCCCAAACAAAGTAACACGCACCCATGCTTGTTTGTAGCACCAAAATGAAGCACTTTAAAAATGCCAGAAACAGTGCAAGCACACATCAATGTTACACCAATACTTTTCTCATTTTAAGAGACAAATCATACATCATTGTATGGGAAATCCTGATTAGGAGTGATCTATTCAAGTTACTACCATCTCTTCCACTGGATTAAAATAAACATAAAATTCAAAACAAACAGAATAGTTTGACCTCTTTTTACATTGATGTTGAAGTAGATAAAAGACTTAAAAATGCAAAGATCCCAAACTGTAATCACAAGCATTCAAGCCAAAGAAAATACCATACATTCACTAGGAGGCTGTATAGGAAAGCCTGATTAAAAGCGATCCATCCAAGTCACTACCATCTCTTACACTGGATCAAAATAAACATAAAATTCAAAACAAACATAATGGTTTGACCTCTTTTTACATTGATGTTGAAGTAGATAAAATACTTAAAAATGCAAAGATACCAAACTGTCATCACAAGCATTTAAGCCAAACATAATACCATACATGATAAACCAATTGATTTTTGTTGCACCAAAATAATTCTATCAAATATGCCAAAAAATGTACTAGTATACATCAACATTGCACCATAACCTTTCCTATTTTTAATTTATGTATGATGTATTGTGGAAAGTGATACGGTCAAGAGGGGTGAAAACATTGTAAGAGAGGAAACTATACCTTCACTGGGGGAGGCTATGTAGGAAATCTTGATTGTCGGCGATTAAAATCAATATCATCTCCACCCTCTACTCTGCATTCCTCATTCAACAATGGCTCTCCCATCTCTCGTACCACTCTGAAACTTACCTTTCTCCTTTTCCATGAAAGAAGACTCCGCATGGAAGTTTGTGGCAGAGAGTGATCAGAATCTGAAGAAGATGGATTGTCAATCAACTTTGGCATTGGTTCCAAATTGGGTAAACTCTTCGTCACCCAAAGTTTTCCAACTACATTTTCTAGAGTCTAGATGGAGCACACCTTCAACGACAAGATTGGTTGCCTCCAAAGGTCCATAACTCAAACACTTATTAAATTCAGAGCAAAGCCTATAATCAGCTCCATCCCCTTCACATTCATCAGCAGAAGCTGAGTCATTTGACTCGGAAAATTCACTTTCTTCACTCCCTAGAGACAATTTCTCATCACTGTTGTCTTCTTCTTTAGAAACCTTCTTTGATCTCCCTACTGCAACATATTCCGTGAAAAAATTCACCTTCCTTAAACCTGCTTTGAGAGCAGATAACTCATCCTTATCAGATGACAAATGGCCTCCAATAAAATATAGTGAAGGAACTATAATCCTATGAAAAACATCCATTGTTTCCTGAGATGTCTGAAGCTCCAAAAAGCTGAGAGTAATCTGCATTAATGAAAACACTGTTGTCCTCAAGTTGAAGGTATACAATGGAAAAAGGAAATGGACATGAAAAGGACTCCCTATTAAGAATGCACCCAAATATAGAAGGCTGCAACCCATTATATATGCATGACTTAATATTATCAAGAATCAGTAACCCAAAGTATTTCCAAAACAATGCAACAGAAATAAATTTAACAAAGTTCCCAGTCAAAATGTGCGAAAGTGCAAGAAATAAGTGACATAATTGTTTCCAGTGATTCAATCTTTGAGATCATCATTAGATACCAGTGTGTCTACCTTGTAACTAGAGAGTGTTATATATGCAATGGTGACCTTATGCAAATAGTAAGTTCTTAGGTAAAAACTAGATAGAATGACAAAAGGAGCTTAATCTTACACAAAATATTGTTTTAGTTGTCACTCCTTCAATGCAACAAGAAACAGGGATCTTAGTGCTCTGTTTTGCATCCTTTCCACATAACACAAACTCTCCAAGGTTCATGAACGATGTTCCTATGATAGACGGCTTAGTCCTTGGTTCCTGTATCAAAGAAGGGAGGGTAGGGTGTTAAACTATGAAAACAATATTATCACAAAATCCATATAGACCAAGTGCAACATCTAAAATTTGTGCATCCTTCTCTCTGCAGAACTAGAGAGAATCATGACTTGAGTATATAAAACTACTATGATGTTAAGTCACAAAAATTTGCCTTGCTCAAATAAGACAGACATATTGCAGGTGGATAGATTGGACATAAAACCAATAAAGGTGTTATTATCAATAAGAAAGTAAATGCTATGGATTCTGGAAATTGTATGAATGGCATGAAAAATACACATATCAATACAACAAGGTCCAAGAAATATATCAATACAACAAGGTCCAAAAACCAATTGCCACAAGTGAAGCAGCAACCTCATCACCATATATCTGGCTTCCATAAGGAATGGGATATCAATGCATTAGTCATCAATAGAAGTAATATCCTTCCATAGAATTCTTTTGGCAGGGAGATCCATTCTTTGAAGATGGCAATATTGACTGAATGAGCCACTGTAAAATAGGTTTGCATTGACCTCAACACTGCCAAATATATCAACTAAAGATTCCTTGATTGCATCACGTGACATAATGCAGAAACTTGAACCAAGACATACATGAACATATTGATCATCAGGCACTTCTTCTGTCAGAACAGATAGCGGTGACAATATCCCAGCATTTAAAAATATCTGACAGCAGTGACAATATCCCAACATTTAAAAATATGGTTTCAAACGTGTTCTGTACTCTATTATTTTCTGAACCCAAAATTGTCATGGTTTGCATATGAGTGTGCTCCATTACTCATTAAGCCATCTTCAAGTTTGACTTTTCTATAAAAAAGCACATAAGCTGCCGATGTCTTTATCTCATCCTCACTAATGGGAGAGACATGACTATCATCAAAATTATACCACCTGTTCTCATCAATAAGTTGCACAGAGAGATTGAGAAAATTTTAAAAATATATATGTAGTTTCTATAACCCAGCAAGCACGAAACTCCAAATGCTCTATATACCCAAAGACTAAAGAAACTCACATATTTCTTTCTTTTTCAAGCATAGAAATGAAAAGATATGCAATTTACATCATGAAATAAGCATGTAGAATTGTCCAATTCCCTAAAGGATAAGGTGCATGGAACTATAAAGGCATGACTTGATAAACTCTAAGTTGCCAAGAAACGTGGGTACAGGGACGGGGACGCCACTTTTTGAAACAGGGTTCTTGGGTACGTCAGAGGTACTGTATATATATGGTTCAGTGCTCTTTTACGAATGCTACAGCCACAGCTTTCAGTTGATGAAAGAATGGAGGGGGCTAGTGTTTCAGATATGTCCTATGAAAAACACTTCCTTGAACATTTTCACAAAGCATGCTTTAACATTTTCAGAATATTGAACTAATTACTTATGCACTCATCTAATGGAATGGATTTAGTGAAGAATAATGGTAGTAATGCAGTTGAATCTTAGTACATGTATGTGAATAGTAGTTTTCCTCCCTCTCCATGAAGGCCATGTTCACCCTTTAGAGACACTCATGCGGTTCTTGTGTGCTATGTTTCATGGTGGTAGTACATTTTTAAATTTCTCGTATAACCTGTTATATGTGCTCGTGTGCTCTATTTCTTCCTGGTATACAAGCATCAGAAAGAGTGTTCACTGTAAAGACAAACAAGCATCATAAAAACCATGGCAATGAATAGCTTGAGGCTACCAAACCTGGAAATGCTGGAGCATTTAGCAGCTTGCTTATTAAATTTGATGGTAATGAACTTAATGAGCTTGTCTCACCCAAACTTCTCAATTCAATTGTTGGCCTTTGTGGCAAGGTATATTGAGGTGTCATTGGAATGCTTGAAGCGGCTGATGTATTTGAATAAGGACCATTGATAGGAAACAATGCTTGAGAAGATGGTGTATATGGTGGCAATACAGTACTAGGAGAATATAATGGTTGCATTGAACATGGAGTGGATAAAGGAATTGAAACATATGGCGAAGGTTGTCTGTTCTGGATAGGGAACAACAGTTGTGGGGGTGGTTGATGTGGTCTCTGGACCATTGGAGTCTGAGAAGATGGTACAACAAAGTTAAATGAAGAGGCCTGTATGTTCTAAATAGGAAACAGAGGTTGTGGTGGTTGTGGTGGCCTCATAGGCATCAATAGGGGTTTCCCAGGGATAACAGGTTGCGCAGAAGATCACGGTTGTGTTGAAGGTGGTGGAACATGCCATAGTGGATGTCGTATTGGAGCAGATGCTTGAGAATACCTGCACCCAACAAAAATAAGAAAATCTTTAAAATATGCACTGTATATTCTGCAACAACATGGTCACATCATAAATTGAGTTACAATGAACTAATAAATGTCCATATACAAAGCTTCTTCAAAACATAGACAATGATGTCAATGGAAAATCATGTACTATTTAAAATATTCACTAAACACTATTAACACAGTTGAATCTTCCCAGTTCCCACCATACAACCTTTTTCAACCTTGTAATAGAATGTTTGATGCAAATAAAGTTTATGAGGCATAGCCAAGAAGAGATATGTCCAGAACTATCTCTCCACTACAAATTGTGGTACTGACCAGTGTCATCTATGTCGAGAAATCTTAGCACACCAATGACTCATATTTTCTGTGGATGAGTCATGAAATTATCCACAATTTAATGCGAGAAGAGAATTTGGAGCAAAGTCAGTAAACAAACCAAAGCAAATGCACCATCTGAACTTAGAATATAGGTCAAAAAACAGAGGCAAAGAGTTCTACACTTTGCTATAGATACTTATTTAAATCCACATTCCATTCCCTGGACAAAGCTGAACATGAAGAAAGCATAACTTACAGAGAAGGCACAACAGAATATGCCGATTGGGGAGGCATATGAATTGTTCACGATCCCATCCCCATCCCTCCAAATCCAGAAGGAGGAACTTCCACCTTTGCTTCCTTTGAAGGCTTCTCATCATCTACATGACCAACAAATTCATCCAAATGTCATGTAAAATTAATAAGCTTCAAATCTAGAATCGTAAAAAATTATTGCCATACATTGTATGTTGTATTTGAGAGTTTCTATGTTCATTGTTCACAGTTTGATACATGCTAATGTAGCCTCATATATAAAGGCTGTTTTTTGGATATTACTACTTGCAGTATGTAACCATTTATTAGTAAAATGTGATGTTACATGTATCATTTTGTTTCATTCAACTCAGAGAATGACGACAACCTCCACACTCCAGTCTTTCACTCACAGAAGAATTTACAATAGATGCTCACTCATAGACTCGTGTAATGAGCAATGAGATAACACAGGTAGTTTTGGTCATCGATTAGGGTTTTCCCATAGGGAGAATCTTTCAAATTTCATGGCAAAAAATCACCAAATCCAGTGACTTAGTATATATGGGATAAAAAAAAACAGTGCTGGGGAAAATGTATACTTGCAATTTTCACAATATATACAATATTAAGTCCAAAAACAACATTTTCTGATATAACTTAGATAGACAGTTTAGATATATAATACTTGTATAAAATAATTAATATATATCATTTAACTACTAAGCTTTATAAAGATATACATTTTAGATATATAATACTTGTATAAAATAATTAATATATATCACTTAACTACTAAGCTTATAAAATATATATCTATAAATTACAAGTTTACTATGGTCCATAAACAAACACCATTCCAAAATACACAATACCGTCAAATCAATTCCCATTCTGGACTACATGACACCATGACACCAGGAGCTTCAAGCAAAGACATGGCAAAATGATAGTCAAAGTCACATTATGAGTGAGCATAAAGGGGACCAAAATCGGCTAATATATAATAGCAGACGATATTCATTCTATTTTCATATTTTGAAAAACCCAAAATTGCAGGATCCAAGTATCATGCATGGGATTTGATTTACAGCTAAGGGATCCATTTCAGTATGCACAAGAAACAGATTCATATCCAATCTAGAAATAAATCCCCCATGGTCAATGGATCCAGTAACAGATTCATTGATGAATTGATTCATCAAAGGAACTACAAAGAAGGTGTTTTAACTTGAAATGCTGTGGACCATAAATGAATTGTTACATTAAAACCATGAAGAAGTCATTTTAACTTAAAAATCGGTGGCCAATTCCATAGCATTAGAAAGGTATCTACAGTGTACACATACTGCTTATCAGCTAATTATGATCCCAATGTGTACCATAGAACACATTTTACATAACAATGCTCTTAAAAATAGGTAGATCACAATCGGCACACTGGAAAGATTAAATGATTTCGGTAAGAAATTTTTATTTTTGAACAAGCTTTCCGTTCTTTTGATAGCTTGTAAGATCATACCCTAAAATATTCCTGTCTCTCAAATTTGAGTCTTATCACATTCCTTTGATTTTTCTCTCTTACATTACTTCAAACATTCTGTAGTTGAGCCATAGGTCACAAGAGAGGCAGAGTCTTCTCAATAAAGGCCTGAATTACTGTTTTTGTTTTCAAATGCATGAATCAGTTTTCTTTGCCAAGAGCTCCACAACAGAAAACTTGTCTCATCCTTGGATCTATTCCATCAAAATATAGAGCTATAATCAGTGTTTATGCCAGACTTAACCTCCAGCCTCCAAATGCAGTGGTCCTACACTGAATTACATTTAGACCAAACACAATTTTTTCAAGTGGATTTTATGGTATACATTACACAACTATATCCCAATGCACACTTTGATAAAATCCATGTATAGAATAAAGAGTGCTAGGGATGAGGCTTCCACTGCCTATTTCCATTTCATTTAGATATATGGGAAACAAGGCCATCTCGACTGAGATGACAATGGGACTGAAAAAGGGTACATCCAGTATAGGTACAGAGTGGGATTGCAAAAGAAACTCTAGAAACACCATCAAAATAAGATAAAGACCTAAATATTTAGCTAAAAGAAGCTATAAGAAAAGGAATACAGGACTACTGTCACCCAAGGTAAATACCATTTAAAAAAAAACAGTTGGAAGATTAAATAGCATGGATAGCTTTAGCACCAAAATCTTAGAACAGTCATTGAAAACAGGCTATAATCTTAACGCCTGACAAATCAAATCGATCTAAATGGACAGTTAAATTCATTCATCGACGTATAGATAGGACATTGTTAGCTTGCAAGCCATGGCTTTATTTATTTAACCTCATATCAGGGTTTTGTTTGCAGAAAAAATATTAACTACCTAAAACCGGATCACTAACAATAGGGCCTCCATTTAGTAGTGAGGTTGAGGGGCTATTAATCAATCTATGTTTACTAACAGCCCTACCGTTTACTTAAAATACAAGGGTGTTGTTTGCAAAAAGAATTAAGAACCTAAAACTGGATCACTACCAATGGGACCTCGGTTGACTAGTGAGGTAAATTGAGCCATTTTATTTATTAACCCTACTGTAAAATACTAGGGGACCTGTTTGTAGAAACAACATAAACTACTTAAAGGAGTCCCTGATCCACTAATAAGGTTGGTAGAGTATTAATCCGTCCACCATACAAATGGCATGTCTCGAAAAGCGATCAGACAAGACACAGATCGTCGGTGATTTTTGATGGAATAGTTATCACTAGGACGTTGTATCACCTAGAAGCTAAAGCAAGGCCGTATTGTGTCCTCGCATGCCCAATCTCTGCCATATGGCACAATACCTCTACCAGATCAACAGACAGCCATGCCTGGTTAGCAGAACCACATGGAAGTAAACTCCCATGTGGAACTTGAAGGGGTGCCTACAAAATGAGGAATCTTTTGGTTAGATAAAGAAATGCAGAGATATAATAATATTAAAGAGGGGCAAACTAATCACCCAATGGTTAGCTCTATTGGTAGACGCTCTTGTGCAAAGTTCACAGAGGCCTCAGGATGAAACCCCATGAATCCCTTGGGTTACCATCTGGTATTTTGGCTGCTTGTTACTAGCATCCTCGATCCAGAAAACCAGGGAAGAGGGGGGGAATCCACTGGTGTCTAGAAAGGCACCAACCTCCTCACTAGGAAAGTGAGGGACTATATTTATCCAGAAAACAAAACAAAAAAGATGAACTGTTAAGTGACATCATCACCTGCAGCCTCCTTGAATGTGCAAATGTAAAAACTTCAAGAGAGGCAGATACAACAAATCTCAAGAAGGACAGTTGGCCTTCATCATTGTTCCAGACACTCCCGCAGACTGTTTGAATGGGAAAAGGATCCTACATATAAATAATACAAACAAATGATTTATTGCAGCCATTTGTGGCAAGATAAAACTAATTTCCCTGTAAAGAAAAATGTCAGAACACATAAATCCATCATGTCAATAGCCCAAAGATAGCAGCAACTGCATTATAACTCTACATGTCTACCTGGCAAGTCCTTGGAAAACCCAACAGGATCTATTGGAAGTCATAAAAAATTACTAGTAAAGAATCTTAGTACATTAATAGGTAATTTAACAGTGCATCAACTTCCAGGAAATCATTAAATTTACTAGACCTTATCCTTTATCCAGTTATTAACCTCTTTCCCCCATAAGACGAATCCAAATCTGTTTGTTGCTCTATGACCCCATATGCCCAACATATTGTCAGGCACTAATCCTTTCTCCAACCTCTTTAAAAATTCATTATCTCTTTCTTTGCTCTCCTATAGGTCTGAAATAAAAGACAATTTAAAAAGAAATTTCAGATCTGTAATTTTTCCCATAGATCTCACTATTTCTATCTATTATAGGATTGATTTTCTTTTAATAAAATCTATAATTTTCAACAGTGAAGTATCATAATCATTTGATCACCCTGATTTACCCTTGAATAGTTGATAAGTGGGCTGCTTATTGCACCTCAATAAATCTGGAATTGACACCATTGAAAACCACCTAATCCAGATTGGCATAAAGTCTAATAAATCCTTTAAAATCCATATCTAAGACCTAGATGTTTGCCATTATGGTTTACTCCCTTGTGTTGGGGAGAAAATCAACCTAAAGAGTAGGTGAGAGTTATCAAAGTGACAGTGGATAACCTCTTTGAGTTGTTCTTGGCTCTTCACCTTGTGAGATTGGACTTTAAGACTAAAAGTGAGGGTTTAAGAAGTAACAGAATTTATGGCACATAAATTTCTGTAAGGTCTTGTAATTTGAAATCCCAACTAATTCATAACTTTCAAAGGCATTGAATACATGC